>CAIGQZ010001474.1:154696-171443 GCA_903798205.1 Danio tinwini | reverse complement strand
CAGACAGACAGACAGACAGACAGACAGACAGACAGACAGACAGACAGACAGATAGATAGATAGATAGATAGATAGATAGATAGATAGATAGATGGATAGATAGATGGATGGATCAGTAGCAGTACCTGCCATCTCTGTAGTATTCTGTGGATCTCCGATTGTCCTTGGTTTCATATGGGTCTTGCTCTCCATCTCTGTATTGGGTAATGTATGGCTCAGCCCATTTGGCAAACACCAGCACCAGCAGTACCAGATTTGGCACCAGCATCTGTGACAAGAGTTAACTCATCATTTGGGTGAAAGTTGGGGAAAGAATAAGGCAATAATAATCATCTGAGCCCTTCCGATGAGGGCAAGACAACTAGTCAGAAGTGGTGAGAATTTACCAACAAATCACAATGAACCAAAGCTCATCAATGCACAAGGGCACCACACTCTGCTTTGTCTTGGGCAGCATACTGTAGCTGCAGACCAATCAAGCCCCCAATATGACCTCCAATTTTGGAGGTCCTACAATGGGGATTTGAGCATCTGAACTGGGCCTTTCAAACTAATTAAGAAATTCAACTGGTCCAATGAGCTGTTTACTTGAGGAAATAATAATTTCAGGATGCACTGCAGACAATGACAAGGTGGTAAAGGGACTGTGATGTTATGGGTAATGTTCAGCTGGAAAATCCTGGATCTGGCAATTCACATCAACGTAAATTTGACGTGCAAACTACCTAAACTACAGTTCAAACCAGCTACACTCCTCCAAAGTGGACTTTGCAGCAAGATAAAGTAATGCACACCTTACACGTTGTTCAGGAGTGATTAGAAAAATGTGATGGAGTATTGCTCTGGCCTCTAAATACCCCAGAGCTCACTCCAGTTGAGTGTCTATGGAATCTTGCTAATAGGGGCTTTCAAACCACAAACAGTTATAATGAAAGTCAGTTATAGGAACTAGCCACAATACATGGTTTCCAGAGAATTAATATGCCCCAGACTATTTTCCTTGTTGCTTTCAGAATGATTAGATTAGACCAGAGGTGTCCAAACTCGGCCCTGGAGGGCCGGTGTCCTGCATCGTTTAACTCCTACTTACTTCAACACACCTGTCTGTAAGTTTCTAGTATACCTAGAGCTTGATTGACTGGTTCAAGTGTGTTTAATTGGGGCTCATAAAATATGTAGGACATATTTATAATACTCCAAGACCGAGTTTGGGCACCCTTGGATTAGACCCTCTTGGAAACTGAAGCTAACTAAGTTCATAGCAATGGCAACCTAAAATCATTCTAATCATTTTTGGTAAACATGCCAAAAAGCAAGTATACAAAACTGTAGCTCTAGGAACTAAGAAAAAGTACCTTCAGTGCAAACGTCCCACGCGTCTTTGTAACAGATAGTACAGGTAGTCATGGGATGATGACTGGTTTCAAGGTTTACCGCGGTTTGAGAAAGTAACTATGTTTCCATCCAAACATGCGAATGAACTTTATGCACAAAACTGGATTATCGCATAAAAGAATAAAGCGAATAAAAGCTGCGTTTCCATCCAACAAGTCAAAGCGAACAAAATCGTCACTTCCTGATTAACTGGCGCCAAATATTAACAGTAAAAACTGAATTTACTGCAGTAGGAGAAGCTGCGTCAATCTTTTCTTCATCTAATAAACGACTTGTGCCTCAGAAGGCAATCCTGACACACAGTGAACGCGCGGTGGCATTTGAAGGTGTCAGATGCGGAGCACAGATGCTCTTGATTCTGGATGTCATTAATAATATAATAACACTAATACTTAAACGGTAAGGCATTTTAGAATGACCAAAACAACATTTCAGATGGTTTATAATGTGCTCAGCCTGCTGGTTTGTCCATTCACACACATTTTTATCATCACATGATCTCTTATAGCAAAATCACATGACCTTTTTTAATGCCCACACTGGAATTTGTGTGGTAAAAGTGTTTCCATCATAGTTTATGTGCATCTTTTATTGAATACAAAGTTTATCCTACTCAGTTATGCGCATATGTTTTTTATGCGCATTTTCAAAATTTATGCGCATCATGTCATTTCTATCAACCGTTTTTTTACGTGCATCTCCAAAATGCGCATAAAAATAGGTAGATGGAAATATAGCTAATGACATGTTTACTGTTTCAAAATATTATAAATGTTTCTTAATGTGCTCTATGGGGAAAACAGTTGTTGTTTTTTACCCAGATATTTAATAAGAACTTATTTTAGAGCAGTAATCACAATACCGTAAAATCGTGATATTTTTATATATCTAATATCTAAGAAATCGTACATTCCGGCCGGCCATGTCTAAGTACAGGAGACTTTCATGGGTCTCGTAGAATCCATGGTTCAGTGAGATGGGCCTGGAATAGTGGGCCAATATTTAATTTGAAATTTGTCTGACTACAGTTATTAATCTCTGCACACTGCTAGGTCAGAGGTCACATAGATAGATGTTTATAGTGTCACGTGTTTACACCCTGTGCTACGGGATGGTCAGGGTCATGATAGAGCACTTTATTATAACATGACAGATTTATTACCATCCTTGTTGTGTGCTATATATCTTGGACCAGCGTGTTTTTTTAACGTCTAGTGTTAAAGCAACAACAAAATTGTTTTATGTTGTAATCCAGCTTTGAGGAATTCCATACAAAATGTTTGAATACATTTTATTTTACTAAATAAATTTGGCTTGTTTTCTGTCCCATTAAAACAAAAGGCAGAAAAGCATTTGATGAGCAGATCGTATTACACTTAATGAAGACATGAGCCCAAAATTCACTTTAAATCATGAAATTATCACATTTGCACATACACAAAAATAAACTTTCAAACCATCCCCATTTAGATAAATTGTTTCAAGAGATGTAGCAGATATAAAATCAGACGTGATCAAATACATTAACATACATTTCATTCTCACAGGCCTTTATATACATACACTGCCCTGTTTGTGATTGTTCTACATTGCTAGCTGTCCCACAAGCTAAATTATTTGCTTTTTTTATTTTGCATGCTTGAGAACATTCTGGTATGAAAAAAAGGCCACAAAGCTAAAAAGGAGCCCACATATTTTGTGAGGTAGCTCCAGCAAATTGCTCAGCAATCCAAAATATTTAACAACCCTTACAAGCACTTGTCACTTGCCAGCATTAGCTCCAAAAGCTCAAAGGGGAGAGGCAAAATACATCTACTTATAACAGATTACAAACACTGTGACCAACAACATTCTTCTATAAAAACTGTTTTTCCATAAGGAATTTAATCGTGATGTTTACAAACGACTTTCCACATTTCATGGCCTGGATAGTTGACAAATTAAATGTTCATGATTTATTGTTTTTCCCTTCACTGTGAAGATTTCAAATTCAAATGTATGTGGGTCAAAGGCTAAACATTTCATTTCAATATGCACACCAAATTGTGATTTTATATACAGTACATTGAAATCATATTAAAAGCATGTGTCTTTTTAATGTTTCATATAGCTTTTTGTGAAAATCTAATATCAATATATGGGTGAAATAAATTTTCATCATCTTTTAGAGTAAAAAAAAACATTTATTCGGACTTGTACTTATTTAAATCATGTTATCATACTAAATTAAATTACATTTGATTGGATTAAGAATATCCTGCTGACAAATGGGTAAAACCTAGTGTTTTGAAGGATATTGGCAATATATAAAATATAAAATTACTATTCATTTATATAGAGCTTTTATTTCTTACCCAATGTTTGTGTATTTTCCCTTTCAATTGTAAAAAAAATGCTACTGCCTCATAAGTGTCTGGGACAACAGAAGTGAGGATCCACATGCAGTTTATTGAGAACAGTAGTCAGGCAGTTAACGGTCAAACAGGTAGCAAACAGAAGGATAAAGGTTATCCAAGATTGTAGTCAAAAACTGGTGAAAGTTCAGTTCAAGCAGCAAAGCTGGCTGACGTGAAACTGACGTTTCGACATAGTATCCAGATCCCGAAGTGCAAGTGTTTCAAAACACTGCATTGAAGATCTTATGTAGACTAGTGCACTGAGCTGCAAATGTCCCGAGTTCGAATCCCAACTAGTACAAATACTCTGAAATTATGACTTGATGTATTTTATTGTTACATTTTTATGACCAAAACAAGATATATTTATTCACAAAGTGAATAATTAAAACAAAACACATTACAAGAACAGACCATTTTAAAACTAACATCTATAGCTGCATCACCCTGGATTCGAATCCATTATCTCCCCATCCTATTCTGGAACTCTCACTGCTTCACTAAACCACTCGAAATCTCAACTCTACAACGTGGGATATAATTCCTCAATTTGCTCAACTGTTTCTTTGCTGAAGCTGTTCCAGAGCAATACATTAAAAAAAGACAACTAGGTGTCACTGTAAAGACGGGTTTCGAAACGTTTCGAAGCTTCGGCACATTTGCTTCTACTGTTTCAGTGTTTCATGAAGCCTCTATAAAAACTATAAAACGCCACTATAAAACGCTAGTTGATGTTCTAAAACAGAAACAAGACTCAGCAATGATGTGTGTGTGTGCTGTGTTGTCCTAAACTGCTTCAGCTGCTTCACTGTGTTTGCAATCAAGGGTGGATCTGGACCAGATGTGTGAGTGAAGTGCATGATGGCATTTGTAGTTCATTTAAGTGGCAGATTTGTAGTTCTTCACTGGTGACTGTGACAGTTACACACTGAATGACATTCGAATGTGATATATAATGGGTTTATAGCAGTATTACTGCTCCAGAAGTAATACTGCTCAAGAAGATAGGGTTAAAATAACTTGATATGTGCACAAAATATAGAATGTAACCAAACCACCTACTTCTGCATTCTGTGGTCATATTACTTTTTGTGTGTGTCCAGCTGTGCAGTGTAGCAGCACTACAGGAAGTGACACGCACAATAATAATTGCACAGTAGGTCACAAAGTGCAGTAGCATATAAACATTCCTGTGGTTTATAGTCTTTGATCATTGATATACAGTAGTTTAATAATCTTTCATAGAGATTATGCAGAATGTTTGGTCACTGTATGATGAATGGATAATCCAGTTGATATTAGTGTTTTCCTATATGCTGTTATATGTTATCAAATAGTGTTTCAGTCATGCACTATCCAAATATGCCATTTAAGTCAGCACGTAATACTGAGATAAATAATAAACCAGTGCAGTGACCCTTCGATGATCATGGGGTTGAAGAATTGAAGACGTGCTGCATCTTACTGTTTATAAAACTCCCTCAGACGAAGCCTCTGTGTGTTTTAGAGTGGTGTCAGACCTCGCGGTTACGGCTGAAGTTCAAAGCCATTTTAGGGCAGTGCTTTGAGGTTGAGCATGTCTAATCCTCCATAAGCTTATGCAGGTTCACCTAGCTGTAAATCATCTGACCATCTTTTTTTGTACTTCATGCGTATATATGGGCTGTTTGTGGTGTTTTAAAATATACAGAAGCTCTTTAGATAGCTTTTTTGTGGTGTGTCTGATACTATTTGCAACCCTTAAGTGTTAGTACATTATTTAATGCATAACAGTATTTGTATATATTCAATATGTATTTACTGAGTGGCTAAAGACCACTCAGTCTAAGAAAGGAAATGTTATTTGCACGATATGGCAACTTTATTAGGTACAAGTGTTCAGCTGCTCATTAAAGTAAATATTGAATCATATTTTATCATCAACTTCATTTCATGCTGTCAATGTCATCTAATGAAGCTCACTGAGCATCAGAATGGGGAAGAAATGCTATTTAACTTTTGATTTTCTGTGATTTTCCTTTTATCTACTGGGATTTGCTTGCACTTCTTCCATATCTAGTTTCCCCAAAATGCCTTGTTTATGCCAAAGTAGGACAATGCCAAGCTTGGTTTAAGCTAATAAAAGGGAAAAAAGTGACTCAAATAGTGACATTACAACCAAGGTCTGAAGAAAAGCTTCTGTGAATGCAATGGAAATCCATCCTTGAAGCAGGTGAACCACAGAAGCAAAGGACCACACCAGCTACACTTCATGTCAAATAAGAACAGCAAGTTGAGGCTATAATTTACAGTGGCTGATCAAAATTTAACAATTGAAGATCGGAAAAAATTGATGTTCTTCTGTAGAGTCAGAATGTGTCATAAACAACATAAAAGCATTGATCCATTCTATCTTGTATCATCTGTTCAGGGTGGTCTAATGTATATACTGTTAATGGAGCCCCGTTGTACCAGTGCACTGTTTACATACCTTAACTGTAGATATTTTTAAATGACTATGTCCATCACTTTATGACCACAGTCTTCCCATATAACTTTCAGCAGGAGGATGCACTATATCACAAAGCTTAAATCATCTCAAACTGGTTTCTTGAATATGGCAATGAGTTCACTAAACTAGGATGATCTCCACAGTCTAGGTCTCAGTCCAATTGATCACCTTTGTGAAGTGCTGGAAAGGGTGATTTGCATTATGAATTTCCATCAGCTGTCAAATCTGCAGGAACTCTGTGATGTTATCCTATCAATATGAACACAAACCTCTGAGGAATGTTTACAGCATCTTGTTGAATCTTTGCCACGATGGTTGTATAAATTATGACAGTTAGTCTATACCAGGGGTGTCCAAACTTGGTCCTGAAGGGCCGATGTCCTGCAATGTTTACTTTCAACCCCAATCAGATGCACCTGGGCAAGCTAATCAAGCTCTTACTAGGCTTTCTGGAAACATCCTTACAGGTCTGTTGAGGCAAGTTGGAGCTAAAATCTGCAGGACAGTGGCCCTCCAGGACCAAGTTTGGACACCCCTGGTCTATACTATATGTTTTACAGAGGCATTTGGGAGTGAAAGTAGTCTAATTACCGCTTTACAATGAGGTGCACATGCTGTATCCTTCAGGCCCACATCCAGACCATCCTCCAAGTCCATCAGATTTTTGGGTTTAGATAATTGGTAAAATATAAAAATGGTCTATTGGTAATGGTTTTCTTAGCTGTTTTTTCCTTGTGTATCCTCTGTTTCATGCTTAGCCATGTTTACAGTCCCACATCTGATATCTTTGCATGAGAATCCCTCTCCTTCCTGCGGATGTTGGGGTCTTGAGGTCATGTTTACATGTACAGAATATCATTGAATCCGTCTTTTAGTTCGGGCCCAGTCTTCTTGGCTCAATCAACATCAACCATGACCTTTTTATAAATGAATTGCATAAGCAGAGAGTGTTTTTCTCTCTCTGCTTCTCCAGGGAACTCCATGCTTCAAATCATCAATGGCTACTTTTCAGAACATCTAACAGTTTCTAATCTCTGTAGGACTGAGACTGAACGAAAAGCCAAGTGTTAAATCCATTAACATTTTCCTGTTTTTGACTGGCTATTGGAGATTTGTTGTATCATAAATAAAGTGTGTAGATCACAACTGACGCCATTTGATATTTGAACAAATATCTGTGTACTTTATTACAAACAAAAGACAAAATGGTAACACTTATTTTTCTTAGTCAGTGGTCACTCAACTGTACTGTACTATTTGCAACTAAAAGTACGTTAATGTATTTTACTAACCCTAACTTAACAGTGAACCGATTCTTTAATAATAATCAAATAAAAGGTAGTTGACATGTAGTCAATGTTGGATATAGCATATTGATAACAACCCAGGCACATTATGGATACTTACCTCTGTATACATTTCTGGAGAGCGCGAAATACGTTCTTTTATACGTTTGCAAAGTACTTTTTTTGCAGTTTTTGTTTTCGCAAATCCATCAGAGGCCGCTTTTTAAAATCTCAAATTTCTCTCGCGAGTTCTATTCCATTCGCGACTGCTCTTCTCTCGCAAATCCACCAGAGGCCACTGTTGACTGACTGGCTTACCAACCGACCGATATCCCCTCCCACCCCCTTCCCTAAACCAAACTAATGGTGTTTTCAAAAGCAATCCAGAAAATGGAAAGCTGCCTGATTTTTACCATGTTTTTAATCTTACTATGTTCTCACCCTGTTATTTACTTGTTTATTCTATTTTTGCCTTTTGTTTACCTGCTTTCTGGAATACGTACTTCTGGCTACATAATTCATGCTCTCCAGAAATGAATACGGAGGTACGTATTCACAATAAGCCTGAGTTGAATGATTTACAAAGTAACTAGTTACTGTAATTAAATTACTTATGCACTAAAAATAAAGAGATTACTGTTCATTTTAAGTGATTTCATTACAGTTAGTTAAAATTGTAAATAAATTCAACAGTTCTGTATAAATCGAGTTAGAGAAGCAGAGTAATTGTGTTTTTTTTGTTCTTATTCAGATACTTTTTCAACTAAAGAAGGTTACATTTGTCAGACAATTGTACACTTAAAAAAAACAATGAACTTAGTAATAAATGAATAACAATTTATGGTATGCATGAAACATAGTGTCATTGGTTTAAGGGTTAAAGCTTTTTCCATTATTTAACATCCCTAAACTGCAACCAGCCA
Organism: Danio tinwini; assembly: GCA_903798205.1. Taxonomy (NCBI): domain Eukaryota; kingdom Metazoa; phylum Chordata; class Actinopteri; order Cypriniformes; family Danionidae; genus Danio; species Danio tinwini. The sequence continues at coordinate 162,952 of CAIGQZ010001474.1, read as the reverse complement.
CTGAAAAGTGTCATAACACATACCCATTGTGTTATCACAACAGATCGTAATAACTATTTACTAATCTGCATTGTGTCATTCCAACAAAATTTTTCCAGGCATGCAGTGGCGTGTCGGATCTTCAAGGTGTGCCTTTAGTGGATTTTCTCAGTGGAAAACAACTGTGTGGTCTTGGGTCAATGATCCTACTGAATCCAGCCCGGATAAAAGTCAGCCAATTCTTCAGTGTTTGGTTTTGGATCGTTTCTAAAGTGAGGTCCACCAGGTGCACTGTAACACTTTTGGAAAGTCTCCTGTCTGAGGTCAGCAGCTGAAGATAAACAGTTCATCACTGGCGTAGTCGTTTGGATACAAAATTTAGGTACTGGCTCTATTCTTTGGGTTTGGGTGTATGACCAAATGCACCCTGCTGACCTTCTTTTAACCACATAGTGAATACTCAGTGCTTCTGTCACAAATCATGCACTCTAAAGAAGCTCCTATATGTTAAGTTTACTACCATGTTCCCTTCCCTACTGTACATACTTGAATCAACCTGTTGGTATTCCCACAAAATCTTCTCAATTCTTTCAGGCTGTTTTGTGATTTAATTTTTCAGAGGAAGTTGAATGAACCTTAGAGAATGAAAGTGAGCATGACATGGTCTGCCAACAGTTACAATTAGTTTCTCAAGTTCATTCAGATGCTATAGTTATTAGAAAATACTCTTGAAATACAACTTGTGTAAGTTTGAGTCTAAAATATAAATCTTTTCCATACATTCTTGGAGAGAACAGCATGCTTATAGAAAGACTCCGGTGGCAAATCTATTTTTTCCCCATAGTGCAGACAATTGCTGGGGGTGAACTTCGACAATCCTGTCAGTTTGCAAACAAAGTATTGAATAACATCTACATGTACGAACAGGTCTCTGTCCTTTGTCTTATGTGGGAAGGCTAAATACAAAGACAAGATGCCACCTTTTGATTTTATTGACAAGGGCTTTTAACCATGGGAATTTAAACAAGACAGTCTATAAGACTGTGACCCTTATTTCCTTGACTTAAACACAGCCTATAGACTGCCCTAATAAATATTGCTACAAACAAATAAAATGGTTACAATAAAATTGAGCTGAATGTAATGGACTGTGTTGGAATGGAATACCTGTTACTGTATAACGCATTACTACATTAGAAACAGAGTATATTATTATGGCCCGTTTTCACTGTCTGGTACAGTACGGTACAGGTCATCTTTATTAGGCTTGCATTTCCACTGCCTAAAGGGTACCAAGGGTACAGATGCTTTATACACATAAATACTTGTGTATAAATGTTCATTACTAACTTTTCTATGAACATAAACTGGTTATGACTTTAGATCAATGACAATGCGAAAAAGCCTACCGTAACGCCTGCAATTATGTAAAATAAATAAATGCAACATATATATAGACATACAGACAGTCTCCGATATATTACCAATTACAGAAAAACTACACACAGCATACATTTAGTCCCTATTTGGGTTTAAAAACAACATGCAACATATAGCCCACAGTCAATGCAAACCTCTCATCTGTGTCTGTAGTCTTCACCAACATATGTAACCTCTGTTAAAACGTAATTCGATCATTCCGAGTTCTCATAATAGTCCAAAAGGCGATGTTAAACATGGCAGTTTGTTCATGGTTTAGGTTGGTGAAAGAATCATTTGCTTCTTTGTTTTTTCCAGCTTCTCCTTTGTTTTTTCACGCTTCACTCTCGCGTTTGTTCGTTTCTGAAAGGATCGGATGCCAGATACACTTCAATAATCACGTGCACATTATTATCATCAGCTCAAGAAGTTCGTTATTTCAAATATAGATGCGCACACGAGCGATCGCAAGCTCTCTAGAGAAAGTAAAACCGCTCACACTTTTAGACGGCTTCGTAAAACAAAAACAGGACACGGCAGGTTTTGTTCTTCTTAGTCTTGTGGCTGTACATCAAGACAACGACAATATTTGTTTGAGCTCGAGCTCAACCGTGGCTTGTTAGTATAGGCATATAGTATCACAGTGTAATGTCTTGGCTGTGTATTTAAAAATGGCTCTTTCTTTGTTTTCATTTTCCTGGCTTGTGTATGCACGAGTGACGTTTCTCTGTAAACAAATAGCATTCAGCTGCGCGTCTAGCTCTGCCTTTTGGTACCCTTTTGTCATGCTAGGTACCCTTTGTAAAGGGTACCCAAAAAGTGGTACAGTACGGTTCGCTTTTAGGTACCTTTGGACAGTGGAAACGGTTATTAAAGAGTACCGAACCGAACCACTTAGTGGAAACAGGTCATTAGTGTACTTACAAAACATCCAAACATAGTATCCTACATCATCACATTATGTTGAGTTGCACCCAGTTTTAATCTTAAAGTAATAATTATTATTATATTTTATTTGTTTACGTTTGTTTTCTGTAACTATGCAACAACATGTCAGCTAGTAGCCACTGAAGTATGACTGTATATGGATGAGAACATTTTGAGTTTCCCAAAATATTTATGCACCAAATCTAACAAAACATTATCATTTCTCTAGGGCTTCTTTTTTTTTTTAGAAAAACCATTAATATTACTTTAAGCTAGAAATAGACACCGCTGACATCAAAGCTCAAACAGTATGAGCAGTCACTTTGAAGTCTGTATGACCATAACACTGAGGTCATTACCACCCTTTAACCCACATAAGCCACCTTGCTTGAACTTAAACATCCTCCATGGATCACTGAACTGAGAAAAAACACTCATCTCCAACTAATCTTTTGCAGCCTATTTTACTTCAGAAATATGACATCTTTCAAAAGGGAATTCTAGGAGGGACCAAATCTGGAAAATCATGCAAGAACACTGTGTTACACAACTTCTGTTATGTGGTTTGGAATATTTGATTGGGTTAAAAGCAATCTGGCGTAGAACAGCTCGTAACAGATTTCGACTGTGTCTCTCAGTTGCAGGAGATGAGGCAATTTGAACTTGGCTTTGTGATGGCATGTGTCAAGAATTCCTGTCCTAGATTCGATTCTGCACCCTGTGGCAGTGCTACTGTTTCCATACATAATCAAAAATCCTTGATGGGATTGCTTTTGTCTGCATGAAATTTACGTCGATGCTACCAATGCCAATAATTTTTAAGATATTGCTTAGGGATAAGGTGGGATCTGGGTCAGATTATTTACCTCATAGTATTTAAACCCAGGGTGTTGTTTCATTCTATAACATTTGATCCAGCTGTGCACATCTTCTGTATGAATGTGTTCAGCAAAATAATTATTTTGGCATTGGTGCATTTCCCAAAATAACACAAAATCAAGTGTATAAATGAATGGAGAATGCATTCAGGTTATGCACAAGATAAATAATCTTTTCGGTAGACTTTGATGGTCCCCTTTAGACCATCTGTTGACTGTGCAATTTTGCAACTACATGTTAACTAACTTGCATCACAGTCTGTAAAACGTCTGTTAGAAGACTATCAAAATAAAGTTTTAGCAGATATTAAGACCGTCTACTAATACTCTAATATTCAACAACTAACTGAACTCTAAATTAAGCAAAATTATGTATATTTTACCTTGTTTTTTAATTTTTTAATCTGCATTAACCATCCCTAAACATTTTAGAGTTATCAACCAACAACATTCATATTTGGTGTGTCATAGTGTGGATTGGTGGGAGATGCAAGGTTAAGACATAGAGTATTGATTAAAGAAGTAAACGTCACATTTAAATCTGGCTCTTATTGTCCATGCATTTTGTTTTGCACCAGGATTCAGTTTCTCTGGCATCTGGAAAAGGTTTATCTCACCATGCCACATGCCATTGTGTAACCATGTGATTTGTTGGTAGTTTTTTCAAAGATAAACAGGAAAAAAAAAGCCTACATACAAAATGAAAAGTACTGTTGAAAATGTCCAATCCAAAATTGCCTACCTTTATCTTGGCAGGTCCAAACCTGAGTGTCCACAGAAGCTCCGCTGGGCTGCCGTGAGGATGCTTGCGTTGACTGGGCCGCACTGCTCTTTCTCTCTCAGAGTCTGATTGCCGGTCAATGTTTTTAAGACATCTCCCTCCTGCACTCTCAAACTCAGCATGCCATGAGGAGCCAGTGAGAAAAAATGCTGAAAAGTAAGAGAACGGAGGGAGGAGCGCGGATGCATCCAAGAGGGTGGGGTGAAAATGAAAACAACAAAAAGGACAGAGTGAAAAGAAACCTTGCAAAATCAGGGCCAGCGCAGAGCAGCTGGATAAGGGGAAGTGCTGGATAGAGTGAAAAGAGCAGTGCCAGATAAAAGTATTAAATCGTTTCTCATCTCGCCGCTGCTGATGATTTCAGCGAAAGATTAGCCTTTTAAGATCACAAATATTTCAGTTGGGATTACATAGCAATGGAAATAGTAAACCTAGAGGCATTTCAATTTATTTGTCAACTTTATCTTTAAAAAACAGGAATCAAGCCTAGAATGATTGTATCACCAATTAAAACATCCTTAACATTTTCAGAAAAGCGCACACTTTGACATTGCAGAATAATGTAAATACACTGAAGCCTAAAACAATGTAAAACAATTAGATTTTTTTAATTCACAGCCAACTGTCCTGAGTGCAAGCATGTGTGTGGATTGTGAAGAATGTTTCTTGCACAGATCGATTGTCTCATTAATTAAGAGCTCAATTCATCATTAGGAGCCATGGGTATGAATTTTATATTGCCTATAATTGGTTTGACTTTCAACAATCATGATTTCAGCTAAAATTGTGCGAAAGAAACGTCACTTACATCACGTGTAGTTTGAGATTAACCACAAACCTTGAGATTAACCATCTCTGAGTGAAGTTTCCTGTTTAGACAAATTGACCTGGTATGATTTGATGTTTATACGTTGACCCTTTTACGTTGTATAAATGTATTACTACACTTAAAACATGATATAAGAGTATGACCAATCACGCTTCTCAACCTGGAGCAGTGACCAATCACGCTTCTCAACCTGGAGCAGTGACCAATCACGCTTCTCAACCTGGAGCAGTGACCAATCACGCTGCTCAGCCTGGAGTAGTGACCAATCATGCTTCTCAGCCTGGAGCAGTGGCCAATCACGATTCTCAGTCTGGAGCAGCAACCAATCATGCTTCTCAATCTGGAGCATGACCAATCACGTTGCTCAGCCTGGAGCAGCAACCGATCACGCTTCTCAGCCTGGAACAGTGACCAATCATGCTTCTCAGTCTGGAGCAGTGACAAATCATGCTTCTCAGCCTGAAGCACTACCAATCACGATTCTCAGTCTGGAGCTTTGACCAATCCCGCTGCTCAGCCTGGAGCAGCAACCAATCATGCTTCTCAGTCTGGAGCATGACCAATCACCTTGCTCAGCCTGGAGCAGCAACCAATAACGCTTCTCAGCCTGGAACAGTGACCAATCATGCTTCTCAGTCTGGAGCAGTGACAAATCATGCTTCTCAGCCTGAAGCACTACTAATCACGCTTCTCAGCTTGGAGCTTTGACCAATCCCACTGCTCAGCCTGGAGCAGTGACCAATCAGGCTTCTCAGTGAGGCAATCGAACGGATGAATCTGGGTTTGTTGGTTTCCAGGAGTAATATTTGGTGGAGGGGGGGATGTTGCTGTTCTTTATGCATATTAGATACTGTGCCTTAAGTATGCATAAGAATCAGAATCAGTTTTATTGCCAAGTGTGCTTCACACACACAAGGAATTTGTTTTGGCAACAGAAGCTTTCAGTGTACATAAAGTGACGAGTGACAACACAAAATTAAATACAAGAAAAGAAAAGGCAATAAACATTAAACAGAGATGCAGTTAGTCAAAAAGATCTGGATGTTGAATGTATGTACAGATATGTTGTAAATATACAGGTTATAAGGTGCTGTGTACAAGTGCGTATGAGAAAGTATTGCACGTTTATTGCACAGTAGGGGAATATTTAACTGTTCATGAGGTAGATGGCCTGAGGAAAAAAACTTTTCCTGTGTCTATCTGTTTTTGTGCTTAGTGCTCTGTAGCGCCGACCAGACGGTAACAGTTCGAACAGGTAGTGTGCTGGGTGCGAGGCGTCCAGAGTGATTTTACGAGCCCTTTTACTCACTCTGGAAGAGTACAGTTCTTGAAGTGTGGGAAGGGTAGTGCCAGTGATTCGTTCAGCAGTCCGGACTATTCGCTGTAGTCTACGGAGGTCGGTTTTGGCAGCTGAGCTGAACCAGACGGTGATTGAAGTGCAGAGGATGGATTGGATGACAGCTGAGTAGAACTGTACGAGCAGCTCCTGTGGCAGGTTGAACTTTCTCAGCTGACGAAGGAAGTACAGTCTCTGCTGGGCTTTCTTTACAATGGAGTCTATGTGAATGTCCCACTTCAGATCCTGAGAGATGGTGGTGCCCAGGAACCTGAATGACTCTACTGCAGCCACAGTGCTGTTCATGATGGTGAGTGGGGGGAGTGCAGGGGGGTTTCTCCTAAAGTCCACTATCATCTCCACTGTTTTGAGCGTGTTCAGCTCCAGGTTGTTGTATCTGCACCATAAAGCCAGCCGCTCCACCTCCTGTCTGTATGCAGACTCGTCACCGTTCCGGATGAGGCCGATAACAGTAGTGTCATCCGCAAACTTCAAGAGCTTAATGGAGGGGTCTTTTGCAGTGCAGTCGTTTGTGTACAGGGAGAAGAGCAGTGGGGAGAGAACACATCCCTGGGGGGCACCAGTGCTGATGGTGCGGCTGTCGGATGTGATTTTGCCCATTCTGACTAGCTGTTGTCTATCTGTCAGAAAGCTGGTGATCCATTGACAGACAGAGCTAGGGACAGACAGCTGGGTCAGTTTGTTCTCGAGCAGTGATGGGACGATGGTGTTAAAGGCAGAACTGAAGTCCACAAACAGTATCCTTGCGTAGTTCCCTGGTTTGTCCAGATGTTCTAGGATATAATGCAGTCCCATGTTGACTGCATCATCCACAGACCGGTTTGCTCTATAGGCAAACTGCAGGGGGTCCAGCAAAGGTCCAGTGATGTCCTTCAGATAAGCTAGCACCAGTCTTTCGAATGACTTCATGGCCACAGATGTTAAGGCAACAGGTCTGTAGTCATTGAGTCCTGTGATCTTTGGTTTCTTTGGTATTGGGATGATGGTGGAGCATTTGAAGCAGGATGGAACTTTGCGCTGTTCCAGTGATCTGTTGAAGATCTGTGTGAAAATGGGAGCCAGTTGGTCCGCACAAGTTTTCAGACAGGCTGGTGAAACACCATCTGGACCTGGTGCTTTTCGTCTCCTCTGTTTACTGAAGATCTGACGCACATTATCTTCACTGATCTGAAGTGCCGGGGTGGAGAAGGAGATGGCTGGAGGTGTTGATGGCTGTTTACTGAGGATCTGATGCCCATTATCCTCACTGATCTGAAGTGCAGGGGGTGAGAGGGAGATATATAGCCAGATATATAAACTGTACCTTTAAAAACTCAAGTACAAGCACAGAACAACATGAGCAATTATAGCAAATAAACAAAAATAAATATCCTGCTTGCTTTCTGAGCCTTGTCTAGTGAGTTCTGTCTTACACCCCTATGATTGGTTACGCGCTTAACAGAAAGGGCTGCAATTGGCTCTAATGCTGGCCACCCCTGTGTAAACTCTGGCCCCCCCTGTGGCCACCCCAATATGATTTTGCTGTTGAATTATTATTATTATTATTAATTTAAATGTACTTATGTAAATTCCCAATATTTCAATAAATAAATGTATGGGGTGGTTCGCCCAGGGTGTCATTTAAACTAGAACCGACACTGATCCTCCCCGATCATCGTTGACAGCAGGCACACACCTTCAATAGACAGCAGTGGCAATTTAATAATTACCTTAGGGTACATCAATAGAAGAAGCTGTATTAATAATATTGTGGCTTAAAAAAGGAATATGGATAAATTATATTATTAGGGTCTGTATAGTGTGTGTGTGTGTGTATAATAATGCATTTTGTTCAGTTTGTTCAATTGTTTGTTTTATTAATTAACACATTAATCTTCATTAATTTTAGACAAGGCATATACTGCATGCTGTACAATAAAAGTATGTAAAAATAACTGCAAAGTTATATATATATCAGTGTTTTGTTAGTGTTTTTAAACTAAATATAAATTTTTATTTGGTTTGCACATGTACTTGCTGAATTATTTAAAGGAATAAATTGCAATATTTCAGGAGTAATTAATTAAATGAATTAAAACCACATTAT
>CAIGQZ010001474.1:132022-144696 GCA_903798205.1 Danio tinwini | reverse complement strand
TTTTTTTTACAGTCTTTGGTTCATACGCGTTGAAACGGCTCAGTATCAGTGTTCTGTACTCACCCATGTACATTAGTGAATTAGATTTAACTGGGACGAAGGTAAAGATGTTCAAAAATAATGAATTAATTGCTGTTCGAGACAGTTAATGAGACTGACCTAACGAAACTGATCCAGCGTTTCTCCCACGTGACTGTGCCGAGTGAGCGAGGCGTTGCCAATGGGAAGTGACGTCACAGCACTACGTTCGTGTTCACCACAGGAGATACGAGGCCCGCGACAGCTCCTGCGACTGGGGTCCGCTTGTAAAATCCATCTCCATCTTCATCATCCTTGGGGAAAATGATGACCAAACCTACAGGAGCATAATCTACAGACTCTAAGCTTTCGCCTGAGCACAAAATTGTGACATTTCGGACTTTGATACGTTAAAAAAGGAATGGTGAAAGGTGACTCCGTCAGAAGAATCCGGATTTTCCTCAGGGATTCGGGGGGTTGGGGTCGCATAAAGATATATAGGATCGTAGCAGTTAAATAACGAGTGAAATTTGTTTGTTTAAAGTTGAATTTAAGGGCTGACAGCGTCTGGTTAAATAAAAATTTACTTGAAATTCAATCCAGCGACTCGCTCGGCGAAAACCGAAAAACAGCAATGGAGCTACGAGTTGGAAACAGATACAGACTGGGCAGAAAAATTGGAAGTGGTTCATTTGGTGACATTTATTTAGGTACGTATGAACTAAAAAACTCATGCACACTGTTGTCATGAAGCTGTCAATAATACGACACGGCTAATGTGCTGTAACGTTAATGGTGTATACCCATCTACCAGCTGTAACTGACAGGCGTAACGTTATTTCCAAATATTGACTCGTTATAGTTTGTAGTATAAACAATCGTGTTTTGTTACCATGACAAGAACGTATTTCAGAGATAAAGAAGTTTTGGGGTTCATAAACTTAACGTCCATTTTAATTAAGCTAATTTAATGCTTTAACACTTCACGGTGTTACATTTGACCATTAAATTATGGCTTTGGCATCACACTTTGATCTCAGTGATATGATACATCACAATAATTGATGTACATCGAGTTATTTCACTTAGTGTTCATTTCCAAACGGGTCCTCCCTTGTGTGTAAACTCTGAATGAATCTTACCTGTCCATAAAGGTTTTACTAAAAAACCTGAACCACCCAAAAGGCCAAACCTGACTTGGTGAATCAGCCTTTAATGGACATTAAACCAAGACTGGTCGATGCAGTTGTTGTGGTGGTCATACTATCAGAGATCTGTGGGATTCATGCTGTCTAGTTAGTTGTCTTGATTACAGGGTCATGGTGCATTAAATGAAACCGTTTTGATTGATGAATTTGTCATGGAGCAACAGTCAGGAACTTGAAGAACTCTTTATTTACATTTTAAATGGCCTTCATGCCTGAGAGCATTAGTATCACACCAGGATGTTGTTTATCATTTGAGTATCTATGGTCTATGATTGACATTTAGAGAAATCACTAAAGGCACCAGAGAGGGATTGTTTTGTATTTGCAATAATTGAGGCAAAGTTGATTTTGCATTTACACATTCACACTTTCTCCTTAGTATAATTTCAGAAAAGTATTCTTTGCACACTAAATAGTGAAATCATATTAGCAGCCAATGACTATCAAAGTAAAACATTGTTCACAGTCTAATAAATAGTGCTATTGGTTTTCTGAAATCATACTTTTATGTGATTTCGGCCCGAATGTACAAAGTACCATAGTAAACTATATAGGGAGCATGTCACAAGTTGTCACTGAATGAATGTGCAAATATAAAACCAACTTTACTTCAATTTTGCAATATAGGAGAGAAACATCAAACTCTGTAATAGCTTTTATAGCATTGACAGACATATCAGCTTAAAATAAAGAGCTTTAATTAGTTGATAGCCCACATACGAGTTTTAGTTCTCAGTTGTCTTATTTTATAATTTTGAGAGCACAAAAATCATGATATATTTTTACCATCATTTACAGAGGATAATCAATAAATTGTCATTCACTGTAATGGTAACAAGCATATTTGTCAATAAAAATTTATAGAAGACACTTTTGTTATTTTATTTTGATGTGGACACATCTTCATCTCATGTCTTATGTTTGTATTGTATTTATTTAAAGCAAAACCTTCCGTTCTTCTCTAAATTCAGGCATTAAAGTAAAATATGCACGTTTTAGCCTTATCCTTCTTAACATAGTTCCTCTTAATTGGGTTGAAACCAATCAACAGAATGTTTACCAATCAAAGTATCTCCAGATGTCAAGCTCAAATGCAATCAGCCTTTATTTTGACAGTAAAGCAGTGTTTACAAAGGGATGTTGATCACCTTAAAGTGTGGCGAGACCTTTATCCCAAGCTTTTCAGCAGAGAGGGGATTGTTTTAGTCTGTAAGTGTATGAGAACAGGGCTTGGTGGGTGTGGTGAGACTGTAAAACTCCATCTGCACATTTATTTCGTAACTGCACCCACGCTTTGGTACGTCAATATAATTAAGTCTTTTCGAATAATACATAAATGTCAAAGGTGTTGTTGAGGCAGTGCTAAAGGAAGATTTTCAGCACATGACTCAAATCATCTGTGAAATGCGATTAAATCATCTGCTATTGGATGTTTAGAAGATCGAACATCTTGTTACGGCATGTACTGCATTTAGAACTGATCAAACAGTCAGTGAAAAATGCATTCGCCTACTACCTCTCCCTTTTTCCTGGGATTCCTTTATATTTGCATCACTTGCCATCATAGGAGGCCTCAGGTGTGTGAATCATCTAGGACTGTCCCACTCCTCTTCACTTTTGGTTCCTTTCCATCAGCTTTTATGTAACCTTACAACATTTGGTTTGGCTTTATGATGTGATGTTGCATGTAGATCGGATGGCAGATCTGTCACTTCATCTTTCAGCACCAAAAATGGAGATCTCATTTTGTCATCGGGCTGCAATTTGCATTCAAGAACATCTTATCAGCAGTTTCTATCCACTTTCATGTTCATGTTTAACTGTTGCATACTATAGTCAGTTTTTTCTTTTCTGTTTTTTTATTAGCTCTTGCATAACATTATTGGCTTTCTTTATCAAGGCTGTAAAGCTGATTTGAAGCCAGAGCAGAACCACGATGTTTACATTGTTCGTTGACAGAGACGGGTTTGTTCCTGCTCCTCATTTAAAGGTTTCTCTCATTTGATGTAAATGTTATCATGTGGTGCTGCTGATTGTTTGTACTCTGACTATATGTGTCTGGCGTGCTGATTAAGTTATGTGTAGACATGGATTTCTTTGATAACAACCGAACAGAAGAGTAAACTGTTGTTGTTTTTTTAAATATCTCAGAAGCCCGCTGAATGAGTCTTGGGTTTCTGTTCAAGCAGCTGTGAGTAGCCACTTCAGTTTCAAAATGGACTTTTATTTTATCCGTTAAACACAAATTATGATATTTCACTTAAAGTACACTGTGTGCTTTTTCATAATGAGGGCTGTTTTTTTATTTTTAAAATAAGTTCAGAAATATTTGACCATTGTTAAGCCTGTTATATCAATTTTTTTGTACGATATAGTGCACCAAAATATATTCTGATAAGCGATATTGTTATTGTCAATTTATGTCACTCATTATATAATGCCAGAATGACAATATAATAACATCATAATCCAAGTACACTCTTCCAAAGAACACATATTTTATTCTTAAAAATATTTCTCTTATAGTCATTTTAACAATTTAATAATGTAGCGTCTTTCCTAAACAAAGAAAAATAATTAATGTTAATAAAAAAAAGGTAAAAAGTTACAGAGGCTGCAGTATCTGCTACCAGATCTAGTTTCAGTTGGCAGACACCCACATGAAAATATACTATAGTATTTTTTAGTAAATACTAGAGTGTTGTTTTTAACCATACTTACACTGACACCTCAAATAGAGATTGTTGCTAGATTGTTTTTTTATGTATGGGCAATAGGGCTGTGCGATTTCGGGAAAGTATCTAACTGCTAATTTTTTGACAGATTGTGATTTGATTTGCACTTTAGTCAAGCTTCAGCTCAATAATCTGCTTCTTACTGCTAAAATGCAGTTTTAGTAAAAAAAAAAAAAACTAGAAACTGAAAAGATATTAACTTCATTATTTATATAGATTTGTTTTTAAATATTATGAAATTGATCTCATTTTTCTTTAGAGCAAACAGTACACACAAAATTACCTTACCTTTCTCTAAACAAGTTCAACTCAAATTAGGGAGATAATGTGGCTTATTATATAAACAAAACATATTTATAAAAATACCGAACACTCAGCAAACTAACATGACTGATAAGAACACTTGTCCCATGTGCAGTCCTAAAAGTGTAGAAGAGCACAAGGATCACTGAATAATGAAAATTTTCATTTACTTATTTCTGCAAGGATGCATTAAACTGATCAAACTTACAGTAGTGCCTGTACAAAGTATTCAGTCAATTAATCATGATCTGCAATCATGTCAGTTTGTTGGACATTCAGGCTGTGTTCTGACCCCATTCACTGTTTTAATGCCTCTGTTCCATCTCTGTTTTTCGCTCTGCCCTAGGCACAGACATTTCAGTTGGAGAGGAAGTGGCCATCAAACTGGAATGTGTGAAGACAAAGCATCCACAGCTCCATATCGAGAGCAAGATTTACAAGATGATGCAGGGTGGAGGTAATGAGATACAGGGCTTTGTTTCATCAGTAAATTAAAGTTTTGGAAGCTTGGTAAATCAATGTTATCAATGAAATGTTTTATACATGCCAGTAAGCATGTACAGGCTTTTCAGATTGTGTACAAATGTTTGTGTGTTTTGCCTTGCAGTTGGCATTCCTACCATAAAGTGGTGTGGTGCAGAAGGAGATTATAACGTGATGGTGATGGAGTTGCTCGGCCCCAGTCTGGAAGATCTCTTCAATTTCTGTTCCAGAAAATTCAGCCTGAAAACTGTCCTCCTGTTGGCTGATCAGATGGTACGAGTCAAAATAAAGAATCCATTAGCCTTCGATACACCGGTTATGGTCTTATAATCCTCATTTTGGGTTGTTTTGTGTACTTTGCATACATTAGATTAGCCGCATTGAGTACATCCACTCCAAGAACTTCATTCACAGAGACGTGAAGCCTGATAATTTTCTGATGGGCTTGGGAAAGAAGGGAAACCTTGTCTACATAATTGACTTTGGTTTGGCAAAGAAATATCGTGATGCACGAACACACCAGCACATTCCCTATCGTGAGAACAAGAACCTCACAGGCACTGCGCGCTATGCATCAATCAACACGCATCTTGGCATTGGTAAGACCACAGTCTTTCTAAAGAGCTTGTTAATTTGACTGCTTTGTGTGTTTGGTTTAAAGTAGTTTAAAGGGATGGACTAGGTCAACAACAATACTCGTTTCAGGGCTTAAAATGAACCTTTTTGCTTGGTAGCACTGGTGCTCCTAATTTAAAAAATGTAGGCACACCAGCCAAAATTTAGGCACATCCACCAAAAATTATGAGCAACGTTACGTTACTACACATTTTATATAACAGATTTATTGCATTTGAAATCAACACTAATCAAACTAACAAAGAAAAAAAATCAGCATGCGCTCACCAGCCCTGCACACACTGCTTGACTTAATGAGATGAACTGAGTTAACGATAATAACTTTGCTGTTCTCATGGGTGTTGTCTAATATTGCACAGATGATATTGACATATAACTTAAAATTTGCATACGTCATCTTAATAGAAATAACAGTCTTTTCTTGATTTGCAATGTTAGTTTAATCTTAATGAATGCAAGCCGTTTTGCGATGGTGTCCGCCATGTCACTTGCACGACTGACAGCATTGTGACGAGTAAATGACAGGTTTAATAGAACATCTTGTGATTTTAAAATGTGTAGATTCAGTGGCAAACGCTGTTACCTGCGAACTCCGTCCCATAGACTAGTCATTTTCATAGTGGACTTTAACCCACTGGAAGCCTTTTATCCACTCTTCAAAAGTGTAAATGTTGGATTAACATTTACCACATGATCACTAAGATGTGACATTATTTGTAACTGCAGATGGTTTCTAAATTAAAATTAGCTATTCTCCCGTATCCAGACCTTTACATTTTTGCGGCTGTAGCTCCCTGTCATCAGAAGGAAGGCGTTGAGTGAGTGATTGACAGCTGATATTAACCAATCCGTTCAGTTCAAGAGCAGTGAGCCAATAAGAAGAGCTTGAAGGCAGGGTAATCAATGTGGTATTTGTCACGTCAACTTGCTGCAGTAAACAACTATTTTAAACCATTCCTGAATGCTGTGTTTGCAAAGATGCATTCTGCGTGAATGTCTCCTGAATTTGCGCATCCCGTAAACATTTTGCAGTAAAAACTAGTCGTACGGCAAAAATTGTATGCACTCGCACAAATTCTCCCAAATATATTTTGAGGTCACCTAGATAAAATTTCGAGCACATATGAAATTAAAACAGTCGCAATTTCGAGCCCCGCATTAAGTCTGTAGGTTTTTAAAATATGATATTAAGGACTTAAAAGGGTGCCAAGAAAGTATTACTCAAACCAATACACCACCAGATGCCTGAACTGTCTACAGAATTTCATGTTGATTATAAGCCTGAATGATCAATTGAAATGAAATAAGATTATGATTCAGCAAATGTACAGTACAGTGGTTACTTTATATTAAAAGGGTAGTTCATCCAAAAAAGAAAATATATCTCAAGTGATTCCAAACCAGATTCCAGATATTCCATTTCAGATATTTTGATGAAATACCTGAAAACCATTAACCATCGTCTTCTATAGTAGGAAAAACAAATGTTATGGAAGTAAATGGTTACAGGTTTTCAGCTTTCTTCAAAGTCTAACAAAAGAAGCTGTTAAACCAGTAAAGGATGTGTAAATGATGACAGAATTTTCTTTTTTTTTTTCTTTTTTTGGTGTATTTCCTTTTAACTTTCTATCAGCATGAACAAGTCTCCATTCTCCTCTGGCACCATCAAGGCACTTTGCCTCACTTGCTGAATTTTTATTTTTTTTTAAAACCCTAGAGAAGGTTGTGCATAAAAATCACTGCTCTGTATGACATTGGTGTGCACTCATGCTCAAGAGGATGCATGTATATTTTTAGCATTTCCCAGAAGAGTTTGTGCATGCATGTTTGCGTTAATGCTAGTCCTTGTTTATGAATCACTGTACAGTAGCATTTCATTCTTGCATGATTTACACTTCTAATTTTTTGTTCATATATTTTTGCAGAGCAATCTCGGAGAGATGACCTGGAGTCTCTTGGTTATGTGCTGATGTACTTCAACTTGGGCTCACTGCCTTGGCAGGGACTAAAAGCCGCCACCAAGAGACAGAAGTATGAGCGTATCAGTGAAAAGAAAATGTCCACTCCTATTGAAGTTCTCTGCAAGGGCTACCCATGTATGTTTAAATACTTGTTGTGTATGTTAAAGTCTGTTTTTGTTCGAAAATAGTTGCTAAAAACTGTTATCTGTCTCACAGCTGAATTTGCCACATACCTCAACTTCTGCCGGTCACTGCGATTTGATGATAAGCCAGACTACTCGTACTTGAGGCAACTCTTCAGGAATCTGTTCCACAGACAGGGCTTTTCCTATGACTACGTGTTTGATTGGAACATGCTCAAATTTGTAAGTACACATTTGGATGGTCTTTAGCACATACTTTAGCGTGTGATCGTTTAAATAATAGAAATCAGAGAATCATAGAAAATCATGAGATCATAGAAAAAAAGAATAAACTAAATAAAGTCCTGCCCTAGATATTTTTCGCTTAAATTACAAATGTAGATTACAAAACGAAAACACTGACTGAATTTTTTTAAACCGGCATGGGCTGTTGATCGTCATACCATTAATCGGTTAAAAACGCATCCATTCGGTTAACACTTAATCGGATATTATGAGCATCCCTTGCTGCTTGCTTGTGTTTGGTTTATTAGAAATGCATCGTATATCATACATGCATAATTAGCTACATTCATTGCATTTTACTTGTGCAGATGGATCTCAGAGTGTTTAAAAGTTACTAAATATTTATGATAAAGTCTCTCTTCAAATGTCTGATAGCAGTGGTTCTAAAACTTTTTTAATCAAGTACCACCTCAGAAAAATATGGTCTCTCCAAGTACCACCATAATGACGAGGTAGATTTATTCCTATTATTAAGAATATTTATTATTGTCAGCCACTTTAAACATTATGAATAGTTTAAACATTAACACTACTGTGCTTATAGGTATAAAAGCAACTAACAAAATAAAAAGTCAACGAATAAAAATTGGCTTTTAAAAGTTAATCAAAAATAGTAGGCTACTGGTCTTACATTAAAAAGAAAACTGCTGTACTTAAATGTAACGTATTAACAAATAGTAACCTATTCATCAAAACCTGGAAATTTAGCCTGGACCTCATAAATATAGGCTAAGTCATCATACTCGTATAAACCATTTTTATTAAATTTAGATTTAGCCAGTGTTGATCACATCAGTGTAATCATTCCTGTCAAAGGGCTAATAGTGTATTCATTTTTTACTTTCATTATTCTGTATGGTAACACTTTATTTTGATGGTTTATTTGAATATTAAGGCTCGTTTCCACTGAGTGGTACAGTACGGTTCGGGTCGGTACGGATCACCTTTATCAGACTTGCGTTTCCACTACAAAAAGGGTACCCTTTTGGTGGGCATGGTGTACTACAGAGAGTTTCAGTCGACGTCATTCTAGCTCGAATAAATGTCTACAGTATAGCTATACAGGTCGTTCACATTGTATGAGAAGCTCTTCTAACAAAACAGATGCTTTAAGCATATTAATAATTGTTTATAAATGTTTATTACTAACATTTCTATGAACATGATTTGATTATAAGCAGATCAATGACAGTGTGACAGTGTTACAGCCTACTGTAACATCTGCAATTATATAAAATAAATAAATAAATGCAACATATATGAACACCCTTACAGTCTCCGATATGTTACTACTTACAGATAAACTACACACAGCATACATTAAGTCCTTATTTGAGTTCAAAAACAACACGCAACATATACAGTAGCCCACAGTCAGAGCAAACCTCTCATCTGTGTCTGTCATCTTTACCAGCACGTGTATCCTCTGTTAGAGAGTAATTCTGTCATTCCGAGTTCATAATAGTCCAAAAGGTGATGATAAACATGGCAGTTTGTTCATGGCAGATTGTTCAGGTTGCTAAAACTATTTGCTCCTGTGTTCTGTTGGGCTTCTCCTTTTTTCCGCGCTTCACTCTCGCGTTTGTCCTTTTCTTTCTGAATGGATCAGATGTCGAAGACGCTTTATTAATCACACACACATGTTATTATCATTAGCTCAAGACGTTCGTTATATCAAATCTTGGAGCGATTGAGAGCTCCCTGGAGAAAGCGAAAGCCGCTCGCACTTTTAGACTTTTAGACGGCCTCGTAAAACAACACGAGCTGTTCATCAAGACAACGACAAGGTTTGTTTTGAGCCTGGGTCATCCATTACTCGTTACTATAATGCATACAGTTGTCTCAGCTGTGTATTTAAAAACATGGCAGCTCCATTGTTTTGATTCTAACTAGCTCCACGAGATCGTGATGTATCTCTGTAAACCAATCAGCGTTCAGCTGCGCGTGTAGCTCCACCATTTGGTACCCTTTCTCGTCTTTGGTACCCTTTCGAAAGGGTGCCGAAAAAGTGGTACGGTTCGGTTCAGTACGCTTTTGACAGTGGAAACGGCCACAAATAGCGTACCGAACCGAAACTTACCGTACCACTCAGTGGAAACGGGCCATTAGTAGACTGTGTGCTTAATATCTGTTGATACTGCTCCTTCAACAGACATTTAACTGACTATAAGAAACTATGCAAGTACGTCAGCTTACGCTAACCCCAACCTAACAGTCTACTTGTAGATGCAATGTAACTTCAAATCAACAAATGGACCATCAAAATAAAATGTGACCTTCAGTATTCCTCCGCATACCACAGTTTGAGGACCACTGCCTTATATAATTAACAAGGTTTTTAAACCATAATTCAAAAGTCGATGTGATCACGTGATATGATTGAGCACGTCTGGCTTCTCATCTGTAATCAGTAATAATCCAATCAGAGCTATCTAAGCTTACTGTATATGGATAATTTTCTCCCTACTGCTCTATCTTCGTTTTGGAAGAATCCCCCCTTCCACCCCATCTCCTCCTTCTCCTCCATTTTCTAGGGGGAGCTCTCGAGACCTACCTGATCTCAGATCCCCTGATATGCTTATTGACCGGGCGGGAGCCTTGAGCTCAAGTATCTCCAAGCTCAGGGTTCTCTCCCGGGACAGCATGCCAAACCTGCTTAAATGCTAAGCATATCTAAGTGGGAACTCTTGAATTTATTTGCTCAATCGATTACTTCCTAAATACTGACAGTGTACTGCTGAATCATGCATAATCCAGTTATTTATACTAACTCATTATTAATACAGAAATGTAGTTATAGTTTTCAGTGCATTACGGAGAATTAAAATAATAATAATTTAACTGTCACTTGTAGTTATTTATTTGATCAAAAATGTTAGTTATTACTGTGAAATATAAACATTTTAAATATTTGTCCTGATTTTTTATTTATTTTTTTATTCTTGTGATGGCAAAGCTGTATTTTCAGCATTATAACTTCAAACTTCTGTCACATAATGGTTCATAAGTTGTTACTATGACAAAACTGTTTGCTTTTTATTTTATTGTTTTTATGATTTTTTTTTTTTATCGTCTTTTAGGGCGCTAACCGTACAGCAGAGGAGGCAGACCGTGAGAGGAGAGAGCGCGATGAGCGGATGAGGCACAGCAGGAATCCTGCTGCTCGAGGGATCCCAGCAGCATCAGGCAGACCCCGGCCCACACAGGACGGTGCTCCACCAACACCACTCACACCCACCTCTCACACAGGTAAACAGTCTGTCCAGCTGCTCTCTGCCTCTTCCTAAGTAATTGAAATACTGATATAAGTAGTCCTCTCTTCTTTTTGATAGCAAACACATCCTCACCAAGACCAGTCACTGGGATGGAGCGCGAACGCAAGGTCAGCATGCGGCTTCATCGTGGCGCCCCAGTAAATGTGTCATCCTCAGACCTGACGGGGCGACAAGACACTTCCCGCATGTCCACATCACAGGTATAAACCATGTTTTTGGTTTTGTTAAACACTTTTTTTTTTTTTCTTGAATTTGTGCTTTTCTGTTAAATTAAAGGTTTTCACATTAAACAGTAAAATGCCAGCTCTGGAAATTAAATTCATAGCTGCAACCCAAATGGCACACTATGCACTATGTACTTATGCACTTACAGACTCAATAGCATACTGGAACACTACTGTTTTTTTTTTTACTAAGCGGAAATTAAAACCGTTTCCCTGATGATGTTTGATGCTTGCCAAATTAGTGAAATAAATGACCAAACTATCAAATAATACCTGTGTACTGCATTCACTATTGGGAGGTGGTATAATCACTCTTGTAGGAGAATTTTGCTTTCACAATCCAAAATAAATAACATAATGCAATATGTGCACCCAATAGCTCCGCCCCTTCCACTACATTAGCAAAGCTGCAGTCATTGAGTGCGTGAAGTGTCCAACATTCCACACTTCATTTTAGTGGTTGAATAAGTGCACCATGTGGGTAATTAAAGTGCACTTATTATTTTTTAGAGTTTTTAGTGTGAACGCACTATTTTTACTATTTATACTATAAAATGGCGTAGAATAGTGCACAAGTATGTGATTTGGAATGTACCTTCAGTTCTCAAAATAGTAAAAAAGAAGCTGACGTGACCACGCATGACATGCAGTAAAGCATTCATTCAGAAAGACATGCAGAAAATATAGACCTCATATTTAAGTCTCTTTAGATTTGAAAATCTTAGACAGCAGTCCATTTTGCTGTTTGATGAACTCTACAGCACTACTTTTGGTGTAGACATTCCAGTTTAAACATCTAGGTTTTTAAAAAGAACTGTTTTCTGCATCACAGACATCATACAGCCCTAATTATGGCCTTCAGCAGAGCAGTCAAATCTTTAATAAATCTTATTAGAAAAGCTGCTAGTCTTGTTTCTGGATGAGCTGCTTTGATGTTTGTTTTACTGATAAGAGATTCTGCCAGAGCCAAACATATATTGCATGTTGCCTCTGAATGACTACATGTACAAGTCTTGTATCTAAACTTTAAAATTATTTATTTAAATAAGTAAACACATATTAAATATCTTCCATTGTTTGCAGTTATTTTTTATTTTTTTATTCTCAGGATCGTTACACTTTCTGATGAGTCACATTGAGCTTAACATTTTATCTGCTTATTAGCTAACTGAGGATTGTGGGATGCTGTTGACATTTAAATGCTAAAATCTGTATTTTTTCAGTTTTTGGAAAAGTCTATTGAGTTTGTGTTTTTCAATATGACAGACTGTATGATTATGGGTTGGGGTGAGTAGCGTGTCAGTGCACAAATGGTTGTGTTGTGAAGGTGAAAGGCTGTAATGTTCTCTCTCTCTTTCTCTCTCTCTCTCTCTCTCTCTCTCTCTCTCTCTCTCTCTCTCTCT
>CAIGQZ010001474.1:114894-132012 GCA_903798205.1 Danio tinwini | reverse complement strand
TCTCTCTCTCTCTCTCTCTCTCTCTCTCTCTCTCTCTCTCTCTCTCTCCACCCCCAGAATAGCATTCCCTTCGATCACCACGGCAAGTAGATGCTCCTCACGTTCTTGTGTGAAGGCAGGTGCACCAGGTGAGTTTAATTAGCTTGTGATCGCTGTACATAGTTTTTTAATGTGAATCTCATGCACCTTTAACGATCATCAGCATCTTAAATCCTTGAAAGTTTTTAATATTTAGATTTTTTTTTAAACGTATGAACATTTGTATGTATTTATGTATGTAGTATATCATCTTTGCTTCAAATTACAAAAAACTAATTACTGCTTGTGAGGTGTTTCTAATGCAGCGTCTATAGGACTGGATAGTAAATTTGACATAATTCTCTCCTCTGGCTCACACAAATTTTTTCTTTTTTCTGAACGTCTTCATAACATCATTTTGGAGTTTTTCTTTTATTATTTAAGCAAATAAGATAAGAAAATAAGAAAAATATATATTTGTTGTACTCTCCCATTCACTGCGCTCCAAGTTTTCCCAACTTTGACTACTTCCGCTACTGAGAAACCCGGAAATGTAAAAAGGGTCTATACCAATGATAGGAGCTATTTTGTAGGGATGCCAAAAATAAAAATTCTGGATGCACTTGGCTAAAAACTGAAACCAAAAAGTTCTAATTGTAATATTTATTTATTTTATTATAACAATAAAAAGTTAGTGTAAGACTTTATAAACTTTACTCAGTAACTTAAATTATACCAATAAAAAAACACAAGCCAGTATAACAATCATTGACTGTGAAGTTGTATTTATTTTAGTCCCGAGTCATTTTACCAGTTTTGCCATGAAAGTACAGTAGTGATATTCCCAGCAGCTGGAAATAGTATATTATATAGGCTGTTTCTCAATTCCAAGAACGCTGAGAACAGACTCGTGTTCTTATGAATACCATTCTTGCCAAGTTACCTCGAACCAACTCGGGAGACCGCGAGAACAGAGAATGCGTCCTCTTAAGAAATGAGATGCTGTGCTTCCTGATCGTCACATGAAAATTATTTAACATTACAGCATTCATACAACGATTTGTTTTTCCCCTTTTCACAATATATACTATACATAAAGACCTTATAAATATACTTTGTACAATACAAATAAATCTGATTTAAATACGAATTTCAGTAAAAAACACCCTTATTGTGTTCATGCCTTCAAGTTTTTCTCTTTGTCGAAAACCGAAAATGGTGTTTTCAGACAATTCGGTGCAACCCTACTATTTTGTCTTGCACAAAAAAAAATCATAGTAGATATGACGAACATTTATGTAATAAAAATAAAAGCAACCTTTAGAGCAGTGGAAAGGATCCATGTATGTTAAAGATACTTTGTGGAATGCAAAAACACAAGCATTTAAATATAAATGTCATTTATAACTTCAAGTTTTTTCTCAAGTTGTCCGTTATCGCAATGTCAAAAAGTCTGTATAAATATCATGTTAGTTTAATGGTAATAAATGCTATGAAAACGTATTGCTGCTTGTTAGTGAGCAAAGATGGGTAATCTATTAACCAGTGTCAACAAATGAGACCTTATCGTGGAGTATTACCAGACTCTAATGGCAGTCATCATTTACTGTGTCTCTTTTTCTCATTGCTGTTCACAGATTGTCTCCATGTCCCAGAAGCCTCCACTTTGCAATATGGAGCATGATGGGTGGGCAACCTTACTACACACGGCTGACTGACAGCTCTTCATCATCAGCTATAGATAGAGCCGTCAGTCTTTATTCTATTGACCAAACCAAAATGGTGTAGAACCAACCTGACCTCTTTTTGCTTACAGGCTCCCTCTTCTTCTCTCTCATACCTTCTCATATTTTCTCTCCTTCTCTCTTTAAATGTTCTCGTGGACATGAGAGCTACGGCCTGTTGTGAAATCACACCAGTGGGCTGAGCGATCAGATCATAGATCAGCCAGCCATTTCACATCTTTTCTTCACATTCAGCGCTGCACAACTTTTCTCTGGTTCTCTTGAGGCTAACGTTTTGTCTGTGTGGTATAAATAGGTTGTTTATTTTGTTTCTTTGTATACTGAACTTTTTTTAATATTTTAACCTGGGCAACGGACAAGTCCATTTGGTGACGTTGGTTTGGGTTCACTCCAATTTTTATTTTTGTTATTTACTCAATGTATTTATTTTTTAATATACGTTTTAATAGTAGCTGATGAGGTTCCTTTTTGATGGTGAAGCTGGTGGTGTAAAGCAGACGAATCGCAAAGGGGCCAAACTCAGCACACATCTCTCATAGCAAACTGACTGGTTTTCACTCGTTCGTCTGCTATATTGATCTCACTAACTGTACAATACTGCCCCCCCCAACCCCATTCTTGTGCGTCTTCTGTTTCCAAGCTGTGAAATAACTGTAAAATATTTGTGTAAATGTTTCCACGCAACTCTTTAGAAGGACTATGAAACGACCGCAGATGGTTTGATTCTGAAAGCTGACACCAGTTACTTTTTTAATCCACTCTTTCATTAAGCCACAACAATGAAGTGCCAGACTTTGGGGATTGTGTGCGTTCTGAACATGAACTTTGACTCTTGAGGAATCTTTTATTTTTGGATCATTGGACTGAATCATGGTTAGACCTGCTACGTAATGATTGGTAGAGGACGTTTGTGTTCTGATGGCTTTGGGAAGTGATGAAATGATTTGTTGGAGTTGGTGATTGTGTTTGCGAAGGATGAAAAGGAATCAAAGTCTTGCTCCGTTCATGGATTTTCCCCATTTCTAAAGTATTCCAGCACTGATGTGGCTTTTCTAATGCACCTTGAAAGCTGGTCTGGTCATCTCGTTCCCTCATCATGTATAAAAGGGGACTTTGGCAACTTCCGGGGTAATATTATCATCTGATTCTCCTTCATTTTGAAGCCCATGGCTGATTTTGGGCTCCACACACTTTTTGTGGAAGTCATGCCAATTTGTCAGTCCTGTAAGAATTTGTATTACCACCGTATTTGTGTATTTTAAACAGTGTAAATAAATGAATTACTTGTATTTGCTTGGGGTTTTTTTTTTTACACAGCTATGAAAGGAAATTGACCATTTGGGGATTGTTTCTCTGGATTATTTTTTTTTTGTCCTGTTTAATGAATTTAATCATTCATTCATTTTCATCTGCTTTTCTGGGGCCGGGTTGCAGAGGCAGCAGTATCAGGAGAGAATCCCAGATTTCCTCTCCTCAAACACTTTCTCCAGCTCCTCCGTGGAGGATCCTGAGGCGTTGTCCCTTCAGCTTGTCCTGGGTCTTTCTCGAGTCCCCTTTACGGTGGGACATGCCTGGAACACCTATCTATGTAGGCATCCAGGAGGCATCTGAAACAGATGCCCAAGCCACCTCAGCTGACTTCTCTTGATGTGGAAGAGCAGCGGCTCTACTCCAAGCTCCTCCCTGGAGGCTGAGCTCCTCACTATATCTATAAGGGTGCACCCTGCCACCTTGCGAAGAAAACTCGTTTTGGCTGCTTGTATCTGACATCTTGTCCTTTCGGTCATGACCCAATTTAATAGGTTTTTTTCATTGAAAACAGAAATGTTGTCATTTTGCGTATAAAATAACAAAAGGTCATCTTTTCAACCAAATACAAAGGTTTTAACTTCATGAAAGTTAAAGCATTATTTGTTGGAATAACTTAACCCTGACTAATAAAAACATTACATCTTTTGACATTTTCTGAAGGAAAAGAGACTATCTTTATAAAATAAATCAATTTTGAACATTGTCAGTCATGCCTGACAAATCCAGTATATCCAGAGAATTATCAAGTGTTCTTTTAAATTTTCATAGCTATATGTTAATAAGTGGCTTTATTTGACAAATGTTGATCATGGAGTGTAGATGGTTCCATTACATTGTCATTTCCACTGTCACAATGTTCTTTAGGTTGGAAAAACTGGGCTGTGTAGTTGGTCATGCTTTGTCACAGTTCCTGCCATTGACTCCTCAGGCTGTGTAGTAACCCACTGTTCTTTTGTCTCTGTGAATTTCTTATGATGGAGTTATTCATGAGGCCTAGAGCTTCATCTCGCCTGTATGCCTAACCTACTATCCTACTAACTTTATTTCTTTATAGAAGCTTATTATTGCATTGTTCTTCATAGTATTCTCTGAAGATGCACTCAGAGCTATTTTTATCAGTGATGTATTTGCGTTTAGTAGCGAAGGCCCTATTTCTTTTAAGCTTTTAAATTTCTGGATTCCCCTTTAATGTTTAATGTAAATGTTGCTAATCAAAAAGCATAGAATTGAAATGTTTTGTATTAATAATGAACAAAATTTTTTTTTTTTTAAGTAATATTAATTTTTTGTTAAAGGTGCAGTAAGTTTGACACCCAGTGCTTGAACTAGGTATTGCATTTCTGGATAAAAACACGCAAGCGCAGGTTGTCAGATTGAGGACCAACAGGAGTGTGCCTGACTATCATGCCTAAAGGCTGATTTGAGCTATGTTCCAAATAAAAGCAACAGCACACAATAGAAGGAATATTTTCCATATTAAAAGGAGTTTTTGTCCTAACCAACACCTAAAATTTATATTTTAGAAACGGCTACTATTTTTGCAGCTGAAAAACAGAAAACTTGATGACATGATCACCTCAGGTACACCTCATGTGCTTTATTCAGTGTTAAATGCTAACAATGTGAGTTTGAATGCCATTTTACATTACATTTATTGCTATATACTGAAAGCGGCAGCAGATAGTTCACAGATCTTGAAAATAAACTTTTTGAAATTGAATCTCATAACTGTGAAATAATGCAACACATCTCATTAGCTGTTTCCATTCAGCTGTTTTTATTAGCATTTTAGATATGTGCATAAAAAAAACGGTTGATGGAAACGCCCTGATGCACATAAATTTTGAAAATGTGCATAAAAAACATGCGCATAACTGAGTAGGATAAACTTTTTATTCAATAAGATGTGCTTAAACTACGCTGGAAACACTTTTACAGCATAAATTCCAGTGTGCACATTAAAAAAGGTCATGTGATTTTGTTATAAGAGATCATGTGATGATTATAAAAATGTGTGTAAATGAACAAACTAGCAGGCTGAGCACATTATAAACTATCTGAAATGTTGTTTTGGTCATTCTAAAATGCCTTACAGTTTAAGTATGTGTTGTTATATTATTAATGACATCCAGAATCAAGAGCATCTGTGCTCCGCGTCTGACACCTTCAAACGCCACCGCGCGTTCACTGTGTCAGGATTGCCTTATGAGGCGCAAATCATTTATTAGATGAAGAAAAGATTGACGCAACTTCTCTTACTGCAGTAAATTCTGTTTTTACTGTTAATATTTGGCACCAGTTAATCAGGAAGTGACGATTTTGTTTGCTTTGATGGAAACAGCTTTATTCGCACGTCTTTTATGCGATGATTCAGTTTTGCGCATAGTTCATTTGCATTTTTGGATGGAAACAGCTATTGACTCAGCATTTGCATTTAAAATGTTAGAGTATTAATAAGAATTAATTAGATTATAAAGCTTACCATTTTGTGAGAGTGCGTATTCTGTGCTTCTGATCTGAATGGCTGTATTTACATTTTTCTCGTGTTTCATCTGGTGCAAGAAGCCAAATTGCTTGTCACTGCAAATCTCATCACATAGCGTGTTGTTAGGACATGGGGTTACAATGTAACCTGCTCACCTAATGTTTACTTTCATAATATTTGTATTATTTACTAAGTAATAACCACCTCATGTGAAACTGAATCTGCAGTTCATTTCGAAGTCTGCTACTGTCCACCGGAGGTCGCATTTCGGTCACGGACGCATGCTTTGAGAGCCTTCAAGCCTGAATTAATGAAATACACTGTTTTCCATCAAGGCAACCTGGGGTGCTGAGAGATATTTGGCTTAACTGACATTGGGCGGGTTAAAGGACCAAAACAAAGACAGACTTTCTGGCATGTAACTCGCATATTTAAAACAGAATATCTGACTTCAGCATTGTTTTTCAGATAAACAAGAATGTTCACTTAGCATGTTTCTTAAATATCTGCAAACAGATTATGGTATTTTTATGCTTTAGAAGAGTCAAGAGCTTACATAAAGCAAACTTTTATTATGACAGGTTTTTGTTAAAAAGGCCCGAGTTTGTATGTAATAGAGTTTAGCTTAAGATTACATTCAAGAATTTCCATTTATTCACACTGATATTATCCCAAACCCTTAAGACATTCATTGCCATAATGTAACCAAATTATATAGAAATTGATGCAAAAGGTTTGGACTCTTTATTAAAAAATACCTAAAACGCTGCTATAAAAAGGTTACTAAAACAGTGAACTCCGAGAAATCTAAAGAGATGTTCGCTCTACATAGAACTAAATTTAGGCTATTCTCATCACCAAACAATGTTCACAGGATTCAGTTTTGCTTATTGAACTTCAAGCAGACTTGTTCAACATGTTGGAACCAGACGTTAATCCTTGTGCAACACACAGCAAGTTTGAGCTTATAGAACAAATTCATTTGTTATTGACAAATCAATCTCCCCATGTTTGTTTATGTCTCTTCTAAAAGACTTGGATTAAACTTCATGATTAAATTGACATCCATTTTGAAATTGCGTGAACAGGCTTTCAACGAAGTGATGCAAATCTCACAGCGTTCAGAGAAATTACAGATTTGGAAAGACACATCAGGTAAATTGTCGTAAATGAGGAGGATTTATCACCGCATTTGTCTCGATGTTTCAGATGAACCACTACTTAAGGTGTTAAAGGCCTGATGCCTTTACAGATGGACACCAGCTCAACCGAACTGAAAATACTACACAAATCCTGGGCTAATAGGATCTGGACTAGATCCAACCAGCTCTCACAAGTAAACCATGGGGTCATATACAATTTTTACGTCCTAATATGTGCATTTCTAACAAGCACCTAAAAATTCCAGACCATTCTGTTTATTCGGAGTAATATAATGAATCAGTTTTAATTGAATGTTAGTGACTACTTGGACTGAAGCATGTTGGCATCAGGTTTTTAAAAAGATAAATGATTAACATACACCATAAAAATGAGTCAAGATGGAGTGGAGAGGGTGCATTTATTTTAAATATTTTCACAAATTGTGTACCGCTACAAAACTTAAGGCACAACCAAAAATAGCTCGTGTCTGAACACAGAAGAGGGTCCCAACTCACAAACTGCTGGTGAAAGTGAAAATGAGGTATAGTTCAGAAGAGTTTCTGTACCATATTTTTCATACTCTAAAAGTACTATTAGGTTCTTTACAAAAATATCCCACAAAAAAAAAAAAAAACAGTCAACGTTGAACAAACTAGAAGAAATGCCTTTACATAAACCTACAAAAAGTAAAGCTGTGGTCCTCTCCATCTGATTGATGCAGTTGGTCTGAAAAACACTGACATTTAGATGAATATATACACACAAATATGAAGTGTAACATTCAACTGACATCAACACTTTGATAAATACTGATCATCTACACCAGAAAGTTAAAACTAACATTAAGAGCAAATAAAAACCACTATAAAAATATAGAAGCATGTCTTCAGTTATATACTTTGCGTTACAAAAATACTCCAGCATATCTGAATTCCCTACATTTCTCTAGAACAGGGGTGCCTAAACTCGGTCCTGGAGGGCCAGTGTCTTGCAAATTTTAGCTCCAACTTGCCTCAACACACCTGCAGGGATGTTTCTAGAAAGCCTAGTAAGAGATTGATTAGCTAAACTTTGAGCTTGGAACTAAAATTTTGCAGGACACCGACCCTTGAGGACAGAGTTTGGACACCCCTGCTCTAGAAGAAGCGTGCCAAACTCAGTTCCTGGAGCAGTCGCAGTTCTGCAAAAATTGTAGTTCCAATCTTCCAACTCCTTTACCTGTAGGTTTCAAACACGCCTGAAGAACTCAATTAGATTGATCAGTTGAGTTTAATTAGGTTAAAGTGCAGAGTTGTAGCCTTCCAGCAACAGAGTTTGACACCCTTGCTCTAGACCCAGGTCCAATTTAAAGACTTGTGGGTTTAGTCCAATTAGATTTGTCTAAATGCAGGACTGTCATGACCTTTAAAAATATGGGCTCTCCCAGGACGGGTTTAAAAACTTAAAATAGATTAAAAATAAAAGATACAAACCAGCAATCCACATTAGCAAACACTGAATGCCACATATTGTAGAAGCAAGCTGGTAATCCTAGTATAAATGTGTGACCTGCTCTGAAGTGGAGTGAATCCTGACCAAAAAATAAATAAAAATCTAGTGCCACAGTAGAAACAGAATCTTTTTGGTAAGAGACTGTGTTCGCCCACTAGGCAGTGACCAGCCTTAAAAAAACAAAAAACAAAAAAAAAAAAAAAACCCAATAACTCTTGATGCATGGGCTACATCTGAACTGCAGAGCAGGTCTGAAAGCGGTCCTCTGCAACCACACTGGAAGCGTGATACAAAAAGCATACACCACAACATCAAACATCCATGAGTCCTACATGGGAAGTGCCACGCTTTCTATTGTTCTAGCATCTTCACAGAGAGGACTCTGGCTCTACGGTCACACCATTTGGTTCTGACACTTTTTTGGAAGCATTTTCCATTTCTATCGAGTCCACCTCTATGCTTTCAGGCTCTTTGACCTCATCCTCAGATGTTGTCTTGGTCTCCAGTTCAATGGCTTGTTTCTTTCCATTCTCTGCACCGCCTCCATTGTCTTGGTCGTCCTTTGGTGCCTTGTTGAGCTCTTCCATCTCAGTCTCTGTAATGGCCAGCTCCATCTTGGCTGGAGGATCAGGCTCTTGGGGCTTCCTTTTGATGAAGAGCAAGTTACAGATGGCCAGAACAAGTGCAGAGAGAACCACTTCACACCCAGCCAGCATGAAGACATACATGTAGTTCTTTGTGGCATCCAGAAGGCGACCTGTGAAATGAAACAGGAGAACTATGATAGAAACTCCCAACATGGATTGAATTGTGGTGCAGGCCATGACAGGTCATGGGGTGATCTATTAGCAGCAGCTGTCATTGCTAGGACAACTACAGTGCAGTAGTTTTAGGGGCTAAACATTCTAAATAAAGAACCATATGGTATTGCACAACTAGAAGGCCTTGTTACAAAAAGTTGTTAAAAGTAGACAAGAGCCATTGGTTCAGAAAAGCTTTCATTGTTACTATAGGCAGTAGGCTAAACAAACTGCAGGAAGAATACAGCTCCAATTTGCCTCAGCTCTCCTCTGCATAGTTTCTATTACGCCTAGGAAAACCTTGATTATATGGATTGTTTCATTAAAGTAGAAGTTTAATTGTTCGGAACAGTTGCCCACCAAGAGCAAGATTGGACATTGTTGATCAATAGGCAAGCATAAACAATTATCAATAATAAAGAAAGAAAGAACTGACCTGCTCCAGGTGGTCCCACCAACACGGCAATGGCTTCAACCAACAACACCAAGCCAATGGCACTTGAAAACTTCTCAGTTCCCACAATGGCCATCAACACTTCAAACTGCAAGGCTCCAACCATCCCATAGGAGATCCCAAAAAAGATGCAGAACACCACGAGAGATGCATAGTCTTTGGCAAAGGAGCCGAGAATATCAGCGGTGCCATTGAAGATCATAGCAAAACTGAAGAGGTAAACACATCGTGGCCTCACCCACTTGAGCCCAGCGATGATGCCACTTGTGGGCCTGGCGAAGATGTCGATGAACCCTAGAATTGTGAGCAACAAGGCAGACTTGGTGTCCTCATTGCCCAGTTCCTTGGCATAGCTTACCACAAACACTGGAGGCACAAAAAGACCTAGAACCATAATGGATGCAGCAATGGTGTAAATCAAAAAGCCACGATCTTTAAAGACAGTGAAGTCAAGGAGCTTGGGCTTTGGTTTGGTTTCCTTTTGTTTTTCCTCAACTTCATTGGTCTTTTTAGGTCCTATCAAGGGTCTCATAAGGGCTCCACATGCACAGCAGTTGAGAAGCAATCCTCCAAGGATCAAGAAGCCTCCACGCCAGCCATACTTGTATTGAAGAACCTGCCCAAGTGGAGACAAACAGCACAGAGCCACAGGACTTCCAGCTGCAGCCAGCCCGTTGGCCAAGGGCCTTTTTTCACTGAAATATCTGTTCAGCATGATGAGGGATGGCTGGAAATTCAGAGCAAGGCCCAAACCTGGAGTACATTATATTTGAGGGTTAATGTTAAAGTCAAGCACTTCAGAAGCATTATCGAAACGAGAAAAGTGCTCACCTGTTATGACTCCTGTGCAGAGATAGATGTGGATGATATTGGTTGCAAATGATGCCAAGACCATACCCAATGAGGCAAAGAGACCTCCAACCATCATTACAGGACGACACCCAAATCGGTTTACTAGGATGCTGCATAAAGGTCCTAACAAGCATACCATGGTTAGAAATCTAGTAAAAAGGACCACGGACATGACTTTTGAACTCTAAAGTTGCATCATATTTGCCATTTTGCCAAAATTGGCAAAAGATCATTGCAAAGTCATAGCAATAATGCATTCGAGAGATCCCCCAATAGTTATCAGTTAGCGAAAAGCTAGATCTCTGATATTGAAAAAAGATTAAAGTTTGCACACAATTTTGTTAGTTAACGCAAAGCAGGATTTTGATCCAAAAGTACACCCAAATAAGGGGGGAGGGGGTCATCGGTGAAGAACTTAAAATATTCCACAGGATCAAATATTGGACAAACCCAGTCTCTCTGACAGTGTTCCCCCCATTTCTTGAGTAAGAATAGCTTGATTACAAAGTCCAGTTATTATAACATTGTACAGTTTGAAAAACCCTAGTACTAGATGGAGACAAAAAACATTTAGTACATCATTGCGATCCATACCTGTGCCATAAAGCATTGCAAGAAGAATGGAGGAAATCCAAGCAGTGTCACTGTAGCCCACTCCAAACTCCCGGATAAGTTCTTTGAAGAATACGCTGACTGCTTTTGGGAAGGCATAGGAGAAACCAGTAATGACGAAGCAGCCGAAGAGGACAGCCCAACCCCATCCTCCATCCGGTGCTTTGACCCCACTGTCACCAGTGTCTACAACTGCTCCACCCATGATGATCTGTACAGGCCAGATCTCAACTGGAAAGAAAAAAAAAAAAAAGTTAGTTAACATTTAAAAAAAAAAAAAAAAATAATTTCAATTTCATGAGCCTTAAACATTAAAAACAAGTTTGATTTATATAAAAATAAAATAAAAATTTAAAATTTCCAACACTTCCAAATCTACCCTAAGGCTGGGCCGATAAATGATAGATCAAATAGTGCTAAAAATGTCAAAAACGAAAAGCTCTGGACTTTACTCTATATTGATCCAAGAGCCAATCAAACAGCAGAAAAGTACAACAATGTACAGCCACCAAAAATTTAAATCGGCCAAAAATATATGTTATGCCGTTTAATTGACCATCTACTTTTTGTGGCTTCAGTCATTGTTGAGGCACTCTTAATTCTGGAAGCATTAACTTATCAAAATATATATTGTTATCGTTCAATATGGAAGATAATTATAAATTGCATTTGATGTTTCGCCCAGCCCCTAATCTACATTGTAGGGTTTTAGTATTCACGAAAGCATACAGAATTGTCTGAAAAAAAATAAAAATAAAATAAAGTGCAGCTTCAACCACATTAAACTGGCTACTGCTAAAGAATCACTACCGCTCAATTGCCAAATGTATGCCTCATACAGCTTGTTCTCTTAACATCCCAGTACAACAAGATCTTTTCAGTTTCCCTGAATACAGAATTCACACCCTCCCTCATTCATGTTCCTGCCAAGAGCTGCTCTCGTAATTCTGGGTACAACATGTTAGATGTAATACTCACGGCCACAAGTATACACGAAGTATCCAAAAAACAAAAACAAAAAAAAAAAAAAAACAAAAAAAAAAAAAAAAAAAGAGGCATTACTAGTACTTTGCATTTTTTTTTTTTCAAAATTTAAACGTTAGCCATGTTCCTCCTAACCCAGAGTTAAACAGTTCTGATCATGCAATACTGCCACAGCTAATGCATTAAATCACAGGTGTTATGATGCAGGAATCCAAAATGTTTAAGGTTGGGGGTGCTCCAGGACCAAAATTAGCAGACACTTTTCTAACCTACTATGCAATGTGTGAAATATCATGCCCTTTCAAATGTCTCAACACAAGGAGCTGCCAGACAGCTGTTGGCCAGCTTCCTGAAGACGATTGTCTTATTGCTTGCGATTTCTCCTCTTATTTCTATGCATTATGTAGAAAAATATCAACTTAAATACATTGATTTGCAACAAAGGTCAATGTAGTCTGGAATTCAGCAAATACTTCTATAAAAAGCAATGTCAAAACAGCCAGTCTTCATATACTGACCTTCTTAAAGGGCAAGTGTGTTATAGAACTCGTTAAACAAGACACTGATCAATGAATGCTCATACACGCATTCAAAACAAGCTAATGGACAGCTGGTCATAGATACAGCATTGAGATCAATATGCGTGTAGATTGACACTTAAAATGACAAAAATAGTTGAATGAGATTATGCAAATAGCGATTAAAAGATCAAGATAACAAAAACAATTGAGTGTGACAACTACAAGACAACAAAGCATGTTAGCAATGTAAGAGCGAAGCATTTTTAAAAAGGTATAGTTCACCCAAAAATTAATTTGCTCAACCTCAAGTAGTTTCAAACCTTAATGTGAGATTTTTAAATATGAAAACGTGTAACCACTGACTTCCATAGTAGGAAAAACAAATACTATGGTGGATGACAATGGTTACAGGTTTACAGCTTTCACAGAAGAAAGTTAAGCCTGTTTGGAAGTAGTATGGGGTGAATCAATGATTAAATATATCTCAGTTTTGGGTTAACTATGCCTTTAAGGGTAGCACCATGGTCCTGCGAGACCCGTTTCATTACACCATGTTCACACATGTAGCAGAATGCCAATAAAGCTCAACTTGACTAGTATTAAAAAAAAACAATAAAAAAAAAACACACACACTTACATTTAGTTGTATGCAATTAAACAGAAGCAAAGCTGTGCAACATGTTACTCAGTGGAAATTAGTTAACCAAGAGCTATGATGTAGAGCAACTATATTAGCCAAGAGCGAGTCATGCAACCAATGTACTGTATGTGCAACCTACCTCGCCTAGGGTCTCTGAAAACTGACTCTCTTTTTTACGAACCTCTAACATATCTACCTTTCCTAGGGGGCAAGCAGGGGGTGGAGACTGAAGGGGGAATACCTCCCATGACAAAACCCTGTACCCTACCAGAGCCATGATATACATCCTAAATTAAGACTCTGACATTTGGGCCATGTGCTACCATCGTCTTTGGTGCTACTGGCTGATTGCAGTGAGCCGAATCAGCTCTCATGCATTTTAGCACCTCATATTGTTCTTATACATATATTTTTTATATTAATTTAGGATTTAAACGTTAAAGAGGAATATTATGTTCGTTTAAGAGGAAATTTTCCACAATATAATTATGTATGGCCATCCAATTGTTTGTCTGAAACAGGTCACAGCTGGTACTGGGCTGTTTGTTAATTATGGATGCTTCTTGTCTTGGCCATACTAATTAGTGAAGCGGGCTGATTCTAATCTGTCGTTAGCGGAGCAATAGCAAGATTAGTGATCAGTTGTATTTATGTATATCCTACCTTAAAGCCTATGCAACATCATTTCTATTTAGGTGGGTCACTCTCAGTTTATTACAAATTTTATGATTTTATTTATTAATTATTTAATAAATATTGAGATGGTTCACCCCAAAACAAATGACTATTTACTCCCAAGTGGTTTCAGACCTTTATGAGTTTCTTTATTCTGTTGACCACAAAAGAAGGTATTTTGAAGAAAGCTGAAAACCATTTGACTTCTATTAGGAAAAACAAATACTTTGGAGATCAACTGGTTTCCAGCTTTCTTCAAAATGTCTTTTCTCTTTAACAAATGGAATTCAACGCTTTGAAATGAATAAAGGGGAGTAAACGATTGAAGATTTACATTTTGGGTGAACTATCCCTTTAAAGCAGATCTATATTGCATATGCTTTCTCCCTCTGACCTTCCAACCCCCCCCACAGCAAGGTCACTGGTCCTTAATTTACACACCTGATTGTATGTTATTAACTAGTAGATTGCACAAGACCTGAACTGAACTGCGCATGCCAGCAGCTATAATTTTTAGCTTTTAATAGTAACATGACCCAAAAATAATCGATTGCTTGAGGTGGTAACTATGACAACAGGCTGCTGGAGCAGTTTAGGTCGTTTGAGGATGAGACACAAATAACGTATTATTCAACTGCTCATTATAGATGACAATAATTGTTTTAGATTTTAAGGGACTGTTACCACCTCTAAAGAATACATATTTAAAATAATTTACTCATTTGCCTACATAATAAAGTGATCTCTTATTATTATTTTTACTTTTAAGCTTAGCCTGTTTAAAATTGCGGTGTATGTACCTGCTACTCATCGTACCATACCTGTCATTGGGTTAATAAATATTTGCATGAACGGCATCTGATGTATCAGAGCTCTCTGGTCTACGTGCTAAACGTGACTTTTATACTCACTCTGCTCCACCAATAAGATGGCACCGCCACACGAATATAAATCCACATACTGTAAATAGCTACTACACATAAGTGTATCCGTTTCCCCTGTATAACAATATATAGCACTAACTGACAGTAAACATGACTACTTGACGGTTAACGTTATCACTCCACGTGCGGTAAACAAAATACTCACAACACGGCAGTATAGGTATGCGGATAACGACGACACATGCTGTTATAAAACATATTTATAATCCATAACATTATCAACACAAGAATGTTATATATGTTTCTTTCTTTCTCAAAAACCTGTTATTTTTCATCAGTCAATCAATCTCCATAGCCGCCCACCGGCATGCAGCATCCCCTCTATAACCCGACGCACGCGCAAAAATCGCCCAATCATTACCTCAGAACGCATTTAAAGGCATCAGTCCTCGTAAACATACCTTAACGATGTTTTATGATTAAGTTTTTTTTCCTCTGATGAAGTCTCTTGGGTCCACGACCATCACGTTCGCACGGCACACATCTTTCTGTGTGGCTGTAGAGCGCTGATCTGCCGGTAGCCGGTTCCTCTGTCACCGATGAATCACTCGAGTCGCTGACGCGTAGCCAATGATGCGCCGCTAAACAAGGGCACTACGTGCGTTTTCCCCACCGCTCTCTTCCCTCTCATCATCCCTATTCAAACCATGTGCTCAAGGGATTTAAAAGGGATTTGCGGTCTGTCCCTTCATATATGAAACACCGGCTAGATTAGCTGGGTGCTGCTGAGCAAAAAATATTATGTGATAATTTTCCTGCACACATCACAGTGACAGAGGTAAAAGGGACTGTTGCGAAACAGAACGATGATGACACTTCCTTGTAACTCAGCACTCACAAACCCACACCTTTAGATACAATGTATATAGTAATATTATAGACCTGAACCTGCACAAGGAATTAATATAAATATACATAAAATACCCTCTTATAGGGGCGTCACGGAGGCGCAGTGGGTAGCACGATCGCCTCACAGCAAGAATGTCGGTGGTTCGAGCTTCAGTTGGCATTTCTGTGTGGAGTTTGCATGTTCTCCCCGTGTTCGCGTGGGTTTCCTCCTGGTGCTCCGGTTTCCCCCACAAGTCCAAAGACATGCGCTTTAAGTGAATTAGATAAGCTAAACTTGTCCGTAGTGTGTTTGTGTGTGTATGGATATTTCCCAGTGATGGGTTGCAGCTGGAAGGGCATCTGCTTATGTTATTATTGTTTTTTCATTATATTGTTACGTTGCATGAAATAAAATTAGAAAAATATGGATTAGATTAGAAATAACAATTTAGTTTTTTGTTTTTTTTTCAATTTATTTTTTGTAATTCAGAGGCTGGAAATATTATAATGTCTAGACAGCTGATGGTTTTGTAAAAAAAAAAAAAATTATATAATTATTCTGAACAGGATTTGCCCATAAAAATACTTATAATTATTATAATAATTATTTTCCCCTTCATATAAGCTGTATAGCATCCATCTCACTAAAATATGTTAAATTATATTGTTACATTACATAAAACATAAAAGATTAGAAATTAAATGCTTTTTTAAGTATATTCTACCATATTATTCAAAATATAGTCATTTATTTTACGAAAAAAAAAACATTTATATATAATTTTCTTGACTCCTAAATACAATTTAAAATCTATTTTGTCATTTAGAGGTCGGAAACCAATATGGTCACACAGTTTTAAAATGCATTTAGCATTTATTGTATGTGTAGTATGACTGAGATAGTCCACGTTATGTATATAAAGCATCTCTATTAGAGAATAGGCGTCATATCTACACCAAATTAGAACGTGACAGCAGGCAGGTAGAAACCACGTGAATCAGGTGTCTTGTTTCATGTTGCGTCAGCTGCTATTGTGCCATCTGTACGCCTCAAGAGAAGTTATATCACTGGTTTGGAAAAAAAAACTAAGTCTTAACTTGTCATATTAGAACTCTGGCAGGAAGTTTTTTTTTATTATTATTATTATTAGGTAAATGTCTTTTTTTTATTCAAGAATGAAAATATACAACCACAATCAGGAGATCAATATAAGAGAGATACAAAAGAGGAAAATTACAAACTACATTAGCTGCAGAAAGAAAAAAAGTCTAAAAAAAACAAAAACAAAGAAAGGGGTAAGTAAATTAAAATTGTAAAAAGGTGTATGAAAATAAATTAATTAAGAGCATTACAGGAAAGATATCTAACTCAGATCAGAGTCAATAGACAACAATTCTTCATATAGAACCAAGAATCTGACACATTTTTTGTTGTTGCACATACGAAAAGATTTGAGCAGTGAATCAACTTTAATCAGAAAATGTCGAAAAGTAGGGACTGAATCAACTCTGGCAGGAAGTACACGATGTAAGCATACCAGACGTGACGTCATGTTAGCTTACATAGTTAAGTGCTTTATCAGTATATTTACATAGCATGACAATCAAATCATAT
>CAIGQZ010001474.1:86253-109894 GCA_903798205.1 Danio tinwini | reverse complement strand
AAAACCTTTCCTTTAAATAAATACCAGGAAACGTTTTATAACTTTACGATAAGCATGATGCTTTTATAGCAGGGAAATAACAGTCATGCCAGACATTGAGCTTAATCAGAAGTGAACTCATAATTTCCGTTTTTCTAAATAACTATATGACGTCAGGTTGTAAACACGGTAACTCCCGCGTGCAACTAGATTCATCCAGCAGCAGAAAGGATGTTGTTACTCTGCTGCCATGGAAACGATTATAGCTGTGGGGGCGCAAACTCGCAAAGCTTGACCGTGGCTATGCTGCTTTAGCTTGTTAGCTTATCTGACCTAAGCGTTCAACGAGAACAATTTAAGACATGCAGCAAATTCCCTTTAGTGTGTAATTGTCATGTGTTTTGACATTTGCGGAGTTTTAGTCACATCTGTTCATGAATA
Organism: Danio tinwini; assembly: GCA_903798205.1. NCBI lineage: Eukaryota > Metazoa > Chordata > Actinopteri > Cypriniformes > Danionidae > Danio > Danio tinwini. The sequence goes on along the minus strand of CAIGQZ010001474.1, from coordinate 109,474 downwards.
AGCACATAAAATAAAGAGTTTGTTCGCTGTGGCGTAAATGCTAACTTGAGGAAATACATGCAATTTCATTCATGCTTGGGTTGATGTACAGATTAAGGTAAACTAGGATCTATTATCATTGAGTGAAATCAATCGAATCATGTCGAAATACTTTAAAATGACTTATTTATGTGCTTTTCTGCCTCTTGTTTTCGTATGCAAACGCTAAAAAATTATTTGACCGTCCATTGTTGTTTGTTATTTATGTTGTAATCATTACATTTATGAAACTTTAAATAGTATTTTTAGTTTAGTTGTTTTAAGACGAACATAAATAAAAGTGAAAGCCAGAATATTAAATGTTATGTTTGTATATTTACAGAGTAACGTTAATCCAGTTTACTGGGATTACTGGGTAATCCTCTTATGTAGATCATGTTCAAAATTGCAAATTTTAATATCTGTAAATGGACGTGTAACGTTATTTCTTTAAAATTGAAGGTAGTTACAAAAAAAATAGTTTGTAACGTACCAAAGTCTAAAAGGATATCAATTTATCTTTGATACTTCTTAAGTAACATCTTCGGGGAAACTGTCTTTATAACAAATAATGCAACAGAGATTGACAAAGTCAGTAGATTTTATTATTAGATATAAATAAAAATGTAAAAATAATGTGTAAAAATAGTGTAAATATTGATACTGCACCATTCTAAAGATTTTCATGTAAACTCATTGTGAGCCCACATTAGGCTGTACAATGTATTGTTTCAGCATCTCGTATGTGCACATTTGCAACAGGATCTGCAATGTTGGTTCTAAATCTTAGTTGACTACAGAACACAAGTTTAACCATAGTAAAGTGAAAGTTTAGTAAAATAATATATAATATAAAACATGTGTTTTAAGGCCCTTGACTCATTTAACGAGGACTTAAAATTTGGGCACAAGAAATTATGATGTCTGGAGGTGTAAAAAAGATTATCTGTATTTATTATTTATATGATTCATGAAAATAATTCTTACTTAGAACTTATGTCTTGTTTCTACTTCAAATAAAGCAAAACAGTTTCTTTATGTACCCCATTTCTTACGTACCCCGTTAGCAGATTTCTAAAGGTGGAAACAAAACAATTTACTTGATCTGATCTTAATTTTTAGATATTTGTGCTAGAAATGAGACAAAGCAAAGTAAGAAAATAATTTTTTGCATTTTCTGTACCTAAATACTGTTGGAATTCCCAGAACAACTTTAAATAGAGCTAGTCAAACCATCTTGTGAAACTGTATTCACATCGCATTATTTATGCTACAAAAATTAAATATTACAATATGAGATTTTTCCAATATCGTGCAGCCCTAGCCCACATTTACAGTTTGATTATTTATTTTTCTTCAGAAAAGTATATAGGCTATTTAATAATTGAATATATTAGTATTACTTTTTAAAATTTATTTTGATAGTACACTCTATACATAGTTTAAACTATAACTTTGTAACTACAGTATGTGCCAACTGACTCATTAGAGTGTTTAGGATTAGCAGATTGTTGCGTTAGTGTTAGTAAAATAAGCTAACATGTAGTTGCAGAGATACTTATGGTTGGCAAAATATCTAATGTCAATCAAAATAAAATGGCAGAATTAGAGTTATCTGGGTGAATAGACACAAATAGAAGGCAGCTAGATTTGCTTTCAGTCAGTTACAAGATATGTCAATACTGGGTTTTAATTTATTTACATAAATATAAAATGAATACATGGCTTTATACGATATGTGGGTTTTTAATTAACATGTGGTGACCACTTTGTAATCACTTCTTATGCTTACAGATTTGCTTAACAGGATGTCAAGACTTGCAGTCTCCGGTTGTTCAACATCTGCTTCATAACCATGCAGGAAGCTGTGGACCTGGAGGCTGAGCTGGCCTGTAAAGAAAGAGAATGGAAAGAACTTCAGGGTTTGCGGATCTGTCAACTGGAGACTGCTCTAAATGAAGCCACATCAGAGTTGCACTCCCAGAGAGAGCGTTTCCTCCGCTTGCGTGATGACTTTAAATATAATCTGCGTGTGTTGGAGGAAAGGGACAAAGAGCTGGAGCGTTATGATGCCATGGCAACTCGTGCTCAGACGGAGGAGAGCGCGAGGCGGGAAGAGGTCAGTGAGCTTAGGATTGAGATAGCGAAACTCCAGAATGCCCTAGAGGAGCAGCGGAGGGCAAAGGAGGACATCGAAGTGCAATTTCAGAAAAGAGGAGTTGAGCATAGAATCAAAGTGGAAAAAGTCCAGAGGTATGATTTTGTTTCCTCATTTATGTTCATTTCTAAATTGAGTATTTGTTTTGAATTCTCATGACATTTGTTCTTTTTTTCAGCAAAATGGAAAGTGAGATTCAAAAGCTAAGGGAGGAGAATGAAGTATTAAGACGGGATCTTCAGCGACGAATTAGAGAATCTGATGGAGAGCTGGCACTGCAGAGACAGGTATGGCAGTCACAAACAAGATTGTTTACTTTGTTTTAGGAATGGGCAGTAAGACCAGAATATTATTTCACAAAAGCTTTGGTGTATTGATATAGTGTTGAAATGGTGTTCTTTTTTTATATAATAAGAAGTGAAGTTTATTTCTAAACTAATTTCGAGAGGATCACGGGCTTATGATTGCTTGCAGACGCATTATTCAATTTATGATTCACCAATCAGACGATTCCTAAGCCACTATAAACACCCTAAGTTCCACATAACAGCTATCTTTGTTTTGAAGAATCCCCCCTTCCACCCCTACTCCTTCTCCTTTCCTAGATGGGTGGCGCGGTGGCATAGTGGTTAGCACTGTTGCCTCACAGCAAGAACATAACTGGTTCTAGTCCTAGTCCTTACCAAGCTAGCCAACGTTTCTGTGCGGAGTTTATACATTCTCCCCATGCTCAGGGTCTCCAGTGCCCGGTTTCCTCTCACCGTTGCAAACATGCAACTTAAGTTAATTGACTAATCCAAATCGGTACCATAGACATGCTCCTAGTAAGTAGTTATCTCTTAAGAGCAACCACTATCTGTTTATTAGCTACTACAGCAGGGGAGTTCTCAAGATCTACCTGAGCTCAAACTCCCCTCTCGCCTTGCAAACGGGAGGGAGCCCCGGGCTCAAGGATCTTATGAGTTCAGGGCTCTCTCACGGGACAGCATGCCAAACAAGCTTTATAATCAATCATCAGCTAAGTGTAAACTCTTGAAATAGTCCATGGATGGCTGTCCTTTTAATTATGTTAATGCAGAGGTGGCCATGGATTATTCCGCTTTTACCATGGTCATTTGCCAGCATCAACATGTTAAAGCTGTTATTTATATTATAATCTGATGTTGTGTGTATTTTTAAATGAAAGCAGCACAATTTTATAGAATGGTGATGAACTTACTGGAACTACCTTTGCGTTAAATGTTATTGCACACATTCCAGCTAATCAGAATTGAGCAATAATATGGTACAAATGTATGGATACAGTATACATACTGATACACATTATCTTTTCTCTAAGTTATTTACCTTACTGTAAGAGATGACTATCTGTGTTTATGTGAATACTTTATACAACGGCCATTTTGAAGATGTTTTAAATGAATGAATTCATCATTGCATTATGTCTGATAATCTTTATTTCTTATGCATGTATTTTTATTGCTTCAAATTGTTGTTAATTTAAAGTAGTCCAGTACATATTTGCTACATAAATGATACAGCCAAATCTAATGACAGACATGTACAGTGGGGGAAATAAGTATTAAACACGTCACCATTTTTCTCAGAAATCAATTCTAAAGGTGCCATTGACTTGAAATTTTCTCTGGATGTTGGTAACAACCGAGGAAATCTATATATTCAAAGAAAACAAATCTAATGAGTTTACAAATTAAGTTATGCGTAATAAAATGAAATGACGCAGGGAAAAAGTATTGAACACATGAAGAAAGGGAGGTGTAGAAAGGCAGTGAAAACCCAGACAGCAGCTGAAATCTCTCAGAAGTTCTTCAGCAACACTCTGCCCTTTGTCATTGTAAATTAACATGCGCTGCTTCAGTCCAACATCTACATTATCAGAAGATAAAACCAGGGTGGATATTTCAGCAAGACAATGATCCAAAACACAGCCAAGGAAACTCTCAAATGCTTTCAGAGAAGGAAAATCAAGCTGTAGAATGGCCCAGCCAATCACCTGACTTGAATCCAATAGAAAATACAAATTAAAGATCAGATTTGAGAGACGAGACCCACACAACCATCAAGATTTTTACACACTGTTGAAGTCTGTGAACAACTCACACATGAGCAATGCATGACTTCATTCTTCATATGAGAGGTGTCCTTCAGCTGCCATCATCAAAAAAGCTTCTTTAGAAATTTTGTTCCCAGGAAAAAACAGGATATGTTCAATACTTATTTTCCCCGCTGTATTTTGCCACTGTATTGTCATTGTATAGTGATGAGCCCTGTGTTGTTTATAGAACACTTTAGTTGTTCAAAATCAGCTTGTTGGAGTACAACACAATAAAACATGGTTATATTTAACTTGACACACAGCAACAGTGCTCATGGCAGAAGATGCTTAATAAACACTTTGGATGTAGCTAAATAGCCAAAGATGTCACAGTGCACATAGATGACACCACATTTAAAATACTGACAGAATTAAAATAATAAAAAAAAAAATATGTATATATATATATATATATATATATATTGACATCTATTGTGGCCCATCCCTCAATTTAAGTGTAAAAATCTAAATCGGTATTATCTTATTAGTCACATTTTATAGCTACGTTTCTGTTCCTGGGGTAAAAATGAATCCACAAAATGGATGTCCCGGGATTAATGCCAGGGCATTGTATGTTTTTTAAAATAAACCTACTGACCTACAAGGGTTCCAGCTGGCAGGAGTTTCTTAGTTGCTGAGCTGCGTAAACTAATCGCTAAAGCAATCCTCACTTCACTCTGTAAAGTAAAATGATAAGGCTGTGAAGGATCACAGATAATGTCGCTGAACCAAAGCTATTTATGCTGTGGCGCATTCAGGTCAGTTCAAAAATAGGTCATTGTTTAGTGTTGTTGTCACTTGACTTTTGACATTTGTGTGTTGTTATGGCAGGAGAATGTGAGAGTAGCATTGGCAAAAATTGTTTTATGAAACAAAGTAAAAGTGTCATTCATATACAGCACTGTCAATTGTGATCCTCGACAGGAAATGATGGCAGATTTTGACAGTGAGATGAGAAAACGAGAGCATGAATTTCATTTGAAGCTGGATGAAATGAACAGCCTGGTTCTCTCCCGTGAGCTCAAAGTAAGATCCAAATCCTTTTTAACCTTGTGCAAATTTTGTGTTGCAAGTGCCATTTAGACCAGTCTTTTTTACTCAAAGGCCCACTTGACCAATATTTGCAGATCCCTCATTAACTTAATACATAATTCATCAGGTTGCACATACGAGATGTAGAATCGGACACTCAAGACTTTCTCATATTCATTGGAAGGGGAAAAAACTTGTGTAAGAATATTTTTCATGATAAAACATATTTTATTAGAATGTGTATTCTTAAATGATATTAGAGAATGTTTTTTTTTTATTCAGGATTTGTTTTTATGGGAAATATTTAAGCAAGTGTCTTCTGGAGGAATTTTAAAATATCATTAATTAAATTAAAATGTTGTATATGACTCTTTTCAGTGTTGTTTTTGTTATTTGTATGGGTTTTTTGTATAATAAATGTTTATTAAGAAACTGATATGATTGTATGTTATATATTGTATATTTAGTATAGGTTTTGCCATGAATATAGCCAATGCTGCTGATATGGCATTAAATCAAATAAATAAATAAATAAACGTAATACATAATTCTGGTACTTTTGTTGTAATTCAAAACGATGGCAGTTTAAGAATAATTAATTCAATAAATTAATTAAAGTAACCAAAAAAATGTAAAATTAAAAAGTAAATTAAAGGGATAGTTGTCCTAAACCTTCATTAGATATTTCTTTCCTCTGCTGAACATTAAAAAAAAGATATTTTGAAGAAATTTGGCAACCAGTTGATAGTACTCTTTGACGTTCATAGTAAAAAAAATAAATACTACAACTATACGAATACCAAAATTTTTTTTTAGAATTTTTTTTTGTGTGTGTGTTCACAATAGAAATAAACTAATACAGATGGAGAGGTTTATTAAATAATGACAGAATTTTTATTTTGGTGCTGACAATGAGGCCTGGACTCCCAGGTGAGAACCACTGCTTTAAATACTATGTGGCCAAAATGCGTACAAATCGAATGTCCACACAAATTATGAATTGGAATGTTGACCATAAAAAAGGACCTGTAACCCAAAGGTCATCGGCTAAACTCAAACTCATATCTGAATGGCAGCACATTCTCACAGCAAGGTTCTTAAATATTTTGAAAGCCTTCCTTAAAGAGTGGAAGCTGTGAGGAAGCGTATTGTAAATGTACAGTACTTTCATTTTGTTAAAGGGGTGGTCCACAGTGTATTTTTAACGCTTGGTTGTGTTTATAAGATGCAAAGCAATGTGTGCTCATGATTCACTTGTAGAAAATCACGTTATTTTTTCATTGATTATATACTGTTACTATATACTGCTATCATGAAAACGACATATTTCCTAGTTCCTCTGAAAGGCCCGCCCTCAAGAGCCCCTGATTGGTTAGCTAACATAATGTGCTGTGATTGGCAGATTGGCTCCATGTCACGCCCCTACAAGTGCGTGATTTTGCGCTGTGTAAACACAGTCAGTCAGAGCAGCTGTTAGCATGTGAATAAGCATGTGTAAGTAATATGAAATGTTCTCATATCTTTTGCAAGTTTGTAATTTGAGATGTAGAACACACAGATAGTGGCTGCATAGAGAGACAATGAAAGCAGCCGCATAGAGTGACACTGCACGCGCTGCTAAAGACTGTGGCTGTTTACAACGGTTTGACTGATAAATATGAAATTGGAGCTAAATTGTTAGCCGTGCCAAACAGCATTTCTCGTTTTTTACATCCTTGTTTACGTCCTCGCTACAACATACCAGTAATCCTAGAAACTGTGCATGTAGTTTAATCAACTTTAACAAATAATAATACTCATAGGTTGTGGCTCACAATCCACAGCTTTGTCGGTTGGAGGAGTTTTTAGCCGAATCCAGCACTGAACTGGGAGAGATTCTGGAAGCTGTCCTTTGTCAAATGCTAACTATATCTTTTTTTATAATTCTCTGGAACCAGTGCTTAATTTGTGAATTGCAAGGTCCCGGAACAGATCGGGGTCACGGATCCAGCATGTTACCAGAGAATGGAAAGGTGTCGCACGCGAAAGTGGAGGGGGGGGGTGTTGTCTTGGTGCAGTGGATGGCGGAGGGGTGTCGCGGATGAGAAAGAGCGGGGCGGAGTGTTGCAGACGAAAGTGAAGAGGGTTGGGGAGTCGCGGAAGTAAAAGTGAACAGCGGATGGTGGAGGAGGGCAGTTGAGGAGGGGGATCAGTAAAATGAGGTGCCGGATCCGGCGTGTTCCAGCACAAATTAAGCCCTGTCTGGAACATAATTAAAATTAAACTGTAAGCACTTCTCTCTTTGTGTCATGTCCTTTGGAATCCCAAATACAGAAACAGAATGCTATTTTTTTTCTGTGGAAATAACAGCATTTGGATGGCATTTTAGCTTTCTCTGCTATAACATTACAGCGCCTTTGGCCACGCCCCTTCACTGCACAGGGTGTGTGTGCGAGGTGAATGCACGTAACCGGTAGCCCTTGTGTTCTTACTAGCCCGGATGTATTTTTTTATAGTCCCCAAATTTGTTCGCTGTAGGCTTTGCTAAGCAAACTCTGTAAAGGCCAATGTCTCCCTTTACATTGAACTTTGAGCATATTACATTCAGACATATTGTTTATGTTCACACAGCTACATTACACATCAACTAAGTTTTAAAACATGATATCGTAGTGGACATAGTTTACTTCAACATAGTATGTCTCTCTTTTATGAGTGATGTACAGTTAGTTTTATTCTCTGAATTAAACTGTCCAGGAAAAACTGTTGAGCAAAGAGCTAGAGGTCCATGCCAAAGCACATACCCAGGCAGCTGAAGCCCTGCAGGCCTCTGAAGAGCTTTACCAGCAGGCTAAAAAAGAGATCCAGCACCGAGACTGGGACCTGAAAAACACCACTGCCATGAAAGACTCCAGGTAAACTGACAAATTAATGGTAGTAAAGAAAGGTTTCTGATTAATTTAGCATATCATAAGATTGCAATTGCTGTTTTATAGGATAAAAGAGCTTGAGGGCACACTGAAACAACTAGAGAACAACTGTAAAAAAGAGCAGGAAGCCTACGACATGAAGTAAGTAGCACTACATCTGGAATCTATCAACCCAATCTAGTCAAATTAAATAATTAAACATTCATTAAGAGCAACTGACATGTTTTTGAGATCCTTACGATGGTTAAGTTTATGAGTATTTCCTTGATAGAATAAAATGCATAGCTCAGATTACTCGGGGTAGGCCATGATATCTTGCTTCAATGTTTTGAAATTTGATATATGCAGGCATGCAGAGCTGGAACGAAGGTCTCGGGAGAGAGAAGATGCATTAGGCCTCTTGAGAGAAGCTCATGCCAGGGATCTCCAGGAGGAGAGGGAGAAAATCGCAGAACTGCAAGCACGGCTGGACAGGACGATCCTGGAGCAGGAGAGGAGAGAAAAAACCCATACAGATGACCTGGAACATAGAGATCAGCAGATACAAGAGTAAGACAGCTCAGAAATCTGGCTTGGGCTTATGTTATGTCATAACAATTTACTTTTTTCAATGAAATGTTAAATGGTCCATCTGTGTGTTTAGAAGGCGATGCATTCCCCGCGGCGCCTGCTGATGCCTAAATTAGTGTAAATATATTTTGAGGAAATGTGTGGGTGTCTCTGAGAATGGCTTTTTGAGCATTAGTATTATATAACCTGTTTAAAATTCAAGACCTCAAGGTAACAAATGCTCCTAAATGGTCTGTGCTTATACATTTACATTCATATACATTTTATAAATGCAACATGGATGCTACAAGATTCACCTGTAATCAATCAAGCTTCGACTTGTGTTTGTACCACTGTTGTTGCCAGATCCACGTTAGATCTTAACCTCTTTTTTTATACCAAAGGCTCAGGACACAGCTGGAAACAACTCGATCTGGCTGGGATACTTACATCACGCAGGTCTCCAAAGAAAAGGTTGCCAAGGATACAGAGCTGTTTTCTGCAGGGGAGAGAGAGGCCAAAGTGAGAGCAGAGCTGGAAAGGTGTAAAGTGGATATGGAAAGGTGAGGGGTTACAAGAGGTCAATAACTGCATACCTTTTAGATTGATTTTACTGTGAGTAGAGATGCACCAGTGATACATCAGTTTTTAAATTCTGCATTTCAATATTAAAATATAAATTCAAAATTTGTAACTGATAGTCAGTAAAGGGTCCTGTACTAATTTGAGCACACTTTGGTAAACATGAGCCTTTTTGTTTTGTGAAAAATATCTATAACTTTTTGATCTTTCGCTCAATATTTGAACAAAAAACTAAAGATGTTTGAGGTTGTTTTTATATGAGAATAGAAGCTTTTCTCTTTGAAGCCTTTTAAAAATATTATTGTGATTTAGGTGACGTCACATTGTAGTTTGATAGACTTTAAGATTCCAAGACCTAAATAATTAATGTAGTTCCCCAGCTGTGATTCTTAGAAATGTTCTGGGCTGGCCATTCATACCAGCTTTTCTGTGTTGGGACAAGACAGACGCACATCCTCTTCCAGGCTATTTCATAACACGTCAAGTTAACTGGGATTTCTTTTTTATGATTTGAACTTTTTATTGATTTTTCTTATTTCAAATAATGTAGATGAATATCAAATACAGAGCATTAACATAAATAAATAAAATACATACAAATAAAATAAAAAAATATAATTAATAAATAACATCATATAAATTGCGTAAGTAAACCAAACCAAAAGAAAAAAAAATTTAAAAGAAAAAAAAAGGGGGGGGGGGGGTTGCTGATATCATAACCTTAATTATTATTTTGTCTCGTTACATGTTTGCTAACGTTGTGGGTCGCAGAAATTTTACAATTTTCCCCATTTATCAAAATAAATTTAAATTCTTCCATGTAAACTATAGGAAAGTTTTTCAAAAGCTGCAACTCGTCCTAACTCTGAGATCCACTCAAAGAATGGAGGTTTACTGGAAGATTTCCAGTTTTTAACAATCACCCGTGTGCCTACCATGATACAGCTCTGTATTCACTGTGATTCAGCTTTATTCATGTGGCTTCAATGACAGGGGTCACCAGGTATGTATACGCTTGGGCAAAAGTCATACTGGGTCTGCAATATCTTTACAAGGTATTCATGCACCTCTCTCCAAAAATATTGGACTTTTGGGCATTGCCATAATACATGAAATAGGTCACCTGCTTCTTTGTGGCATCACCAGCATTCTGGATTATATTTGAAACCTTCTAACATCTCTAGACATAAATTTTAAATTCCCAGCAATTTGTCCCCAGTTCTCATGTTTAAATGTGCATCCCAAATCTTTTTCCCATATTATCTTCACTGCAGAACTAATATTTTGACTCGATTAAGTTGACTGGAATTTCTTACTTACTGACCTTTCTTATAGCCTCATGCCATAGCCTATATGTGCTACTTAATTTTTTTGGCACAAGCTCCTATTAACTACAGCGAGTAGATCTCCTAAAGATTTTTCTACTCCTAACAGCTTTTTTCAATGGACTTGTGCTCTAATTTGCCCTGTTTATTAAGTCTCGCCCTATATGATACGAGTAAAATATATAAATCACAATTATAATGTACTATAAATGGATACTGATATGGATGTTCTAAAAATGTAATTTAGCGGTGTTTTTTGATTAACTTTATGTTAGGATTTTTGTTTAGGTACATTTGACCATTGACCACAAAACCATAATGGTCATGTTTTGGAAATTGAGATAAAAAAATAGGTATTCCATCTGTTTACTTTGTTAGGATAACAAACTATTTGAGATACAATTTGAAAATATGGAACCCATTTGAAAACAAATTAAAAATACAGAGAAAATCACCAATAAATGATCTAAATAAGGTGCTTGAAAACAAAATTACAGCAAGAGATTTACAAAAACAAATTATGAAACATGATATTTAACTATTATTGTTATTATTATTTTGGTTCAGCCTCATACTTACTGTAAAGTCAGCATAAACCAGAAGTTGCCGAGACATTTATTTTACTATGGTGATGTGCTTCCAATTGAAACTGTATATTGAGTAGGGGGCGGAGCTTCCTTTTGCGCATTATTCCTTCATATCAAACCAACAGAAGGGTTGTGGTTAAGAATATTGTGGCTGAAGCTTCAAACTGACATCAACAGAGAATAACCATCACTTTAAAGACAGAAGCTAATGATCAGACTTTGAAGATTACAAAAGCAGTTTTTCAAAATTTTCACTTGCATAGATTAATTGTTCACCAAAAAAATGTGCGCTATAAAAATAATGATTGTAAATTTTGATTTCACACAGGCTTTAAACAAAAAAAGTGTATTTCTGTCAGGTACAAGCAGCAGGTTTCAAGTGGTCTGCAGAGGGAACAGGCACTGGAGCAGAAGAGGGTTCAGCTGGAGTTGGACTGGGAGAGACGCTGTGAGGATGTGCGTTCCGAGCACTACCTGAGGAGTGAGGAGATCATCCAAAACCTTACTCAGGCCCGAGACCAGGTGAGCCACTGCATAGTCAGGACTCTTAAATTAAAATGTTATATATAAATTTAAGAAAATGTAAATGAGCTCTATAGTTCAGGTCTCACTTATATTTACTGATATGTGTCCCACTAGATTCCGGACTTTGATTTTTATATGAGATTCTAAAGTTATAATGTTTAAAATTTTGAGTATCTGTTCTAAGGTGACTGCTGAACTAAGAGAGAAGGAACGTGAGTTGCAGGAGACAATGACACTGCTGAAAAGTACCACTGTAGAGCGAGATCAGGCTCTGTGTGGAAACAAACCAGCACTAACTGGATTTCAGGTTAGACCCCATGCAGCTTACTCTGTTACACCAGTCAAACTGAAAGTTAATACCATATAGGAATCTGTTACCATTTAGAATATGTTATAGCATTTGGAAAGGGAAAAAAAAGAAAAGAAAGTGGTATGATGGCACCTAAGGATCTGCTAGAGATCCTGTCCAACAATTCTCTGGGTTTCCTGCCAAGTGTCTGAAGAGTAAGAGTCACGCTGCACATGAAGCAAGTCATCTGACCCTGAGTTGCCCCTGAGAGATTGTCTGTCTAGTACCTTGGAAAATGAAGGTTAAATTACTGTTTTAAAAACACAGTAGACATTATATCAATGTCCACAAAGTCCAAAATGTTCCATTTATTTAATATATAACTTGTTCTTCTACTCATTTAGTAAAGAATTAAATGGAATCCAGTAAGTGATTTGCTATTACACCCATTTTTAAAGGATATGTCAAATTTAACTGAGAATTAAAAGTGCTTTGAATGTTCATATCTACTTTTTCAGCTGTTTCATAGGTTTGTTAAGTAACAGTTAAAGGAACACTCCACTTTTTAAAAATATGTGCATTTTACAAGTCACCTAGAGTTAAACAGTTGAGTTTTTAACATTTTTTAAATACACTTTAACTTAGCTTAGCATAGAATATTCAATCGAATCAGACGATTAGCATTCATTCATTTATTTATTCATTTTCTTTTCAGCTTAGTCCCTTTATTAATCTGGGGTTGCCACAGCAGAATGAACCGCCAACTTATGCAGCATATGTTTTACACAGCAGATGCCCTTCCAGCTGCAACCCATCACTGGGAAACATCCATACACACTCATTCACACACATACACTATGGACAATTTCGCTTACCCAATTCAGCTTTAGTGCATGTCCTTGGACTTGTGGGGTAACCGGAGCACCCGGAGGAAACCCACGCAAACACGGGGAGAACATGCAAACTCCACACAGAAATGCCAACTGACCCAGCCGAGGCTCGAACCAGCGACCTTTTTGCTGTAAGGCGATCGTGCTACCCACTGTGCCACTGTGATGGCCTCAGACAATTAGCATCTCGCTCAAAAAAATTGAAAAAAGAGCTTTGATAACTGTCCTATTTAAAGCCTGACTGTTCGGTAGTTACATCGTGTACTAAGACTAATAGAAAATAAAAAGCTGTCCGATATGGCTAAGAACTGTACTCTCATTCAAGGAACTATTATAACTTTTTTTAAGTAAGATGCTAAGGGTCTAATCGGATTCCATAATCTATGCTAAGACAAGCTAAGCTAAGCTAAAAGTGCTCCCACCAAAACTGGTGATCAGTTGAATGGATTCAAAAATGTTAACTCATCTGTTTAACTCTAGAAGAATTGTAATGTCCACCTAGTTCCAAAAAAGTGGAGTGTTCCTTTAAGAGACTTTAAATAGCATGCCAGCAGAAGATGCTTGGCCACAAACAGAATGTTACTTAGAAAGTTCACAATCTCCCTGGACATTTTGTGCAAGGAAAGGCTGTATCTATATATTCAGTACAGCATGACTAGTCTTGTGTATCAGCACTTTAAGTTGCCAGCTGGCAATTTGTCCAGTGACCGTAGCCTGACCGTAAAGAAATGCCACGTTTTTTAGTGTTTAGTCCTGCTATATCTTGTTGACTGATTGCAATTTCAGGTCTTTAAAAATGGGTTATCATGCCACAATCATTTACCTCCACCTAGTGGCAGCTGATTGGCTTATACAGTACCATAATTTTATTATTTTGTCACTGTTGCAAATAGACTTCTGTAATAGACAACAGCAGTTTTCCATCAGAGGAGATCAGGAGACTCCAGCAGCAAAACAACACTCTAAAAGCAGTGGTGGCTGAAATGAGGAAAGAGATGGAGAACCTGAGCAAACAGATGCTTGCAGCTCCAAGACAGACCACAAATCCAGAGAACAGCACTGCAGGTACAACCAGTAACCAGAACTAGAGGAAAACGTACAGTATATCCCCCTCATTAGGAATTGTTCCCCTATACAATATTTCATTAAATGCTCCAGGTGAAATTTGCAATTCCATCACAAACATCACAAAGCTAATGCATACTTTAAATTGGATTCCAAATGAGATTTGCTAAAGATTCAGTACTTATTGGCAAATTATTGTTAGATTTAGGATTTTAAAAAGTCATTCTGAGCTAAAGAGGCTAAATAAAAAATACTTTTATTGATTAGAAGTAAAAAACGCTTCAATCTAATCTCCCATTTTAGAAGACTGGAAAGCAATTGTTACAGAAAGTTTGAAGATGGAAACCCTTACTTTCTCTTTAAAACTGAAAAAACATAAAGAGGCTATTTTATGGATAAGCGGAAAGATTTTTTGGACTCTGAGTCTGAGATCTATCTATGGTAAAATTGATGTATAGTTTATGACAGTATCTGTTAATGTAACTATGTAAGGTCACATTTACATTGTTCTTTTCTTTTCTGTTCTTGTTCAATTGTTATTTATTTAGTTTATCCATTGGTAATTTAATCTTCAAGGTTTTATGTTCAGGGCGTTTTCTTATGCGTAATTATATAATTCTGTGTCGTAACTTGACTCTCTTGACACACAAAAAAAAAGTAAAAAAAAAAGAAATGTCTTTGCAGCAATATGCTTGTAACTAACATTCAGAAGCCATCCACATTCTTAAAAAAGCGATGTTTAGATTTTTTTAATATTTAAATTATAATATATAAATAATATAATACTTATTATTAAAATGTTTTAAAATGTTTCCCAGAGATGGGTTGCGGCTGGAAGGGCATCCACTGCGTGCTGGATAAGTTGGCGGTTCATTCCGCTGTGGCGACCCCAGAATAATAAAGGGACTAAGCCGAAAAGAAAATGAATGAATTAATATTTTAAAATGTGCTGAATCCTGCACAGATGACAACCATGTACAATGAATAAACAGAAAAGAAAACAATAGTTAAGAAAGCATCTGTTCATAGATCTACAATTCACTGGTAGCTTGTCGATAGATTATGTAATTAAAATTACACTTTGATATATATTTTTGAAACTATAAGCTACTATATATAGATCTGGCTATATAAGAATATATTTTTCATTTACCACCTTTCTTTATGCGACATTGCAACTTTACAGTACAGGTTCCAGGCAAAAACATCCTTCACAAATAAAAAAAATCATTTACAGCCTTTCACAGATTTGTCTTGCAGTTATGAAAAACAAAGGACTGTTTTATTTGTTTTGTTGCATGTAGTTCACACATTGGAATAACAAAAAGCAATAATACATAAAATTCCTTACATATACTGTAGTCACTTTAAATATAACAGGAAATAAATGAGATCTGCCCCCAGCATTAATTACACTCCAGTGAAGCACTCACAATGGATGTCCATTACTGCATGGATACTGCAATTGTATTACTGTACCTAAATTTCTGTTAGAACAATAAACCTCCATCCTGTTGTTTGACAGTGGTTTGTCTTTGTTTTAGGGTCTACAGACTACACCAAGGCTTTGGAGAAAGACATTCACGAGCTTAAGGCCAAATGTCGAGATCTCGAGGAGCGTTTAGAGGAGTCTTCCAAGACTGTCAACGCTTCCGTCAATCCTACCCCTGCGTTTCCTGTTTCTCCAGACAATGCTTACCTTCAGAACCACATTAGATCACTTAATGAGACCATAGGTGACTGCAAACATTTGACCCACTCACACCTGGACAGTTGTTTAGCGATTGTAATATAAAGCTGGAGCACATGAGGGAAAGATGGAGTGAAATTTTAGTAGTAGCGCAGTGTCCTAATGAAGTGTCTATTTGCAGGTGGTCTGCGAGTGGAAAAAGTTGCCAATGCCGCTGCTCTAAAGAAACAGGAAGTGAGGCTGGCTCATTTGGAGTCAACTGTGGAACAGCTTACCCAGCAGGTAAAGTTGAACATTTAGTTCACCACTTAGTGTGCCGTACACATGATGTGTAACTCGAGTTTATTTTTGTTTTTGTATTTTCATGACTGTATACCATCTGTGATCTTATTCCTCTCTCTCCAGTGTCACTCAAAACATATGGAGAACGAGAGCTTGTGTTTAGAGCTATCCAATCACAAGAGGGCAGCAGCGGCTGAAGAAGCAAGGCTTAAACAGAGAGCGGCGGCTGCTGAGCTGGAGCTGGAGGAAGTGAGACGAGAGGCAGAAGAATACCAGAAAGGCAGTTTGCTCCATAACCTGGAGACTGTTGCTCTTGGAAACCAGGCAGGTGTTTAGGTCAAAAGAAATCTAAATAAAGATTTTTAGATGCTAGTATCAGTATGTTTAACTTAAGAATACAGTTGAAGTCAGAATTTTTAGCCCTCCTGAATTATTAGCCCCCTGTATGCTTTTTCCCCAGTATCTGTTTAACGGAACACATTTCTAACCATAATAGTTTTAATAACTCCTTTCTAATAACTGATTTATTTTCTCTTTGCCATGATGACAGTAAATAATATTTTACTAGATATTTTTTAAGACACTTCTATACAGCTTAAAGTGACATTTAAAGGCGTAACTAGGTTAATTAGATTAACCAGGCAAGTGAGGGTAATTAGGCAAATCATTGTATAGCGATGGTTTGTTATAAAGACAATCATAAAAATTATATTTTCTAATAATATTGGCCTTAAAATAGTTTTAATAATTTAAAACTGCTTTTATTCTAGCCGAAATAAATAACTTTCTCCGGAAGAAAAAAATATTATTGACCTTATTTTCCGCATACGAGCAGGCGCAGCCATTTGAATCTTTTTGGCTCTAGACATTAAAAACAGCTTGTTTTGCTGCTTGATGTTACAAACTGATATTTTCTTATTATATGACTCTTATTTTCTGCCGTTTATTATTCCTAGTCATTTCTCCCATAGGCAGCTGAATCGGAAGTTCTAAAACAATCACAAAAACGAGCGCCCTTCCACATTGAAGAATAAGGTCAATAGGAAATACTGACAAAAATTCCTTGCTCTGTTATTCATTCATTCATTCATTTTCTTTTCGGCTTAGTCCTTTTATTCATCAGTAGTTGCCACAGCAGAATGAACCGCCAACTTATCCAGCATATGTTTTACCAATAGATGCCCTTCCAGTTGTAACCCAGTACTGGGAAACACCCATACACACTCATTTACACACATACGCTACAGCCAATTTAGCATATTCAATTCATCTGTACCACATGTCTTTGGACTGTGGGAGGAAACTGGAGCACCCAGAAAAAACCCACGCGAAGATGGAGAGAACATGCAAACTCCACACAGAAATGCCAACTGACCCAGCTGGGGCCCGAACCAGCGACCTTCTTGCTGTGAGGCGACACTGCAACCCACTGAGGGTCAGTAACCCTCTGCTGCCTGCCTGCCCCTTCTGTTGGCCCTAGGAGGGCTAATAATTCTGACTTCAACTGTCTCTATAAGCTAGTGTTCTCCAAAACAGCCAAAAATTAGCATTTAGAAGATATAAACATATAAAGCTTGCAGTTTGTCACTTAAATAGATCAACTATTTTTGTCACCTCATACTACAGTTTTTTTTATCAAACTATCAAAAATGATGTTTGCTTTTTGTTCAAACTACTTTAAAATTAACTGAAACAATAAAAACTCTTTGAGTTTTTAATTGTTTTATGTTCAGTCCACTTCAATTTGTAAAAACTAATGAGTTAACTGCATTTTTTACAGTAAATCTTGTGACCAATTAAATGCTCTCTAGTATCTGACATGTTCCGCCCTCTTTAAGATGCTTCTCATTTGCTTTTCATTTGATGCGCTTGAGCTCAACCACTCTCACTAAAAGAGCTTTGATAAAATGAAACGCCATTGGCTGTTTATTTTAAGGGGAGGAGCTACTATGTATTTCACCCTGTTTTAAATAAAATTACATCTCACATCGAAGTAAAATGCAAAAAAAGGACGGTACCTTTAAGTTTGCTTAATTTAATTAATAAATATTTCATGATAAATGCCTAAACTAACATGATGTTTTCTCCCTTCAATAGACAGAATGATTAATATATTTCTTAATTACAATTTAGATTTATTAAACTACAATTATATTTGTGGTCAGGTGTCAGCACTGAAGGTTGACCTTGCAAGCAGGAGAGAGCCCATTGTCCTTAATCAGGTACAACACTGCATTTAATTATTTAGTGTGTGTACCATCATAAAGGGAGAGAGAGAGAGCACTATGTAAAAAAAATTAAATATAAATGGTATCATTTAGAGATTTTTTGTTCCTAAAGAATTGTCATGTTTCCAGATGTTTGTACAATTTTAGAGATAAATAATATAAGTAAATTTTGTTTAAACTCTTTTTGACATTTTTTTAAAAAGTATGTTTATTGCTTACTAATGTATTTCTGTCATTCAAGAGTGAGATAGTAAAGCAGCTTCAAGAGGAGAACCTGTCTCTCAGAAAGCAGCTTGTGCTTCAGCACAGCTCGTCCAGAGGGAGCGGCATGGGGGACGTTTCTCTGCTTCAGTCAAAGCTCAAACAGGCTGCACGTATGATCTCTGGCCTCAGTCAAGACAAACAGCAACTCATTGAAATGGGCAACAGGCTCCGGGCTCAGCTTATAGAAGCAGGCCTGAATGGTTAGTAGTGCTTTTACTACTTGGTTGCAGTAGTATTTTTATCCAAATATATTTACATTTTGAACTATTTTTAATTCTATATACATATATAAATACTATTATTAATTATATTAGATGATCAACAGTTAATGCATATAACATATAAAGAACCCCCTTTTGTTTTTTAGTACAAGGGCACATGGGGTTAACTCCCATAATTCACCTCTCATCGTTATGCTGGTGCCCCATCACAATGGACTGATCCATGTTTGTACCAGGAGATTAAAGAAGACTTAATTGGATTCTCAATAGAGATCCTATGCTTATTTGTCCCGGAAATTCTCCATTCTTTGTGTGTTTTGTCTTGTTTTAATTTGGTCCATCTTATACAACCCAATGAGAAGTCATTCACTGGTAAATCATCACTGAAAAACCAAACATGTTTAACTTTTACTTTACATTATTTTACATTCTAAAATGCTAAGAAAAATAAATTGTTAACTAAAATGTTTCATTTATGTTATTTTATAATTTAACTAATATTTAAAACAAACATTTAAAGGGTTAGTTCACCCAAAAATGAAAATTTGTCATGATTTACTAACCCTTTACTTAATTAAAACATTTCTGAGTCTTGTTTTTCTCTTGAACACAAAAAAAGATATTTAGAAAAATGCTGAGAACCTGTAACCATTTAATAGCACAGTATTTGCTTTTCCTACTATGCAAACTTACAATCAAACACTTTCGTTGCTTGTTTAAATTACACATTTAAAATGAGCTGAAACAAGAGAATTTTTTATTTTTTGGGGGACAACTTAATTGTTTTATGCTCAATCTGCTTAAGTTTGTAAAAACTGTTAAATTAATGTAATAGATTTGTCTTGGGACAACATGAAGTAATGTGTGGAACCCAGCATTTTTATAAAGGTTTGAAACCACTTGAGAGTAAATATTCTTTTTTGTGTTTTCATGTCATAAATTTAATATCAATACTTTTAATTTGAAACAAGCAGGATTAATAACAGCAGAAATACTGGAAATATTAAGGAGCTTATGAAAAATGTCCATTACAACCAGAGGGATTTTACGATAAAACGTAAATTACGATTTTTTTTATACAAAAATATTGTTTTTTTTTTCCTAGTTCCACGACACTCAAAGATCATTCTCAAACCAAACGACCCAAGGCACAATCTGGCAGAAAAAGACCCATCTCAACCAGAGCACGGGACTCAGCCAAAGAGTCGCTTATCTACCCTGGAACAGCTGCAGTACCAGCTCACCACTCAGGTGAGTCCTGCAGGAGAGAGACTTTGTCCAATCAAAGCTTGCATGCTGTATTGATACATCATGTATTTCATCATATTAATCAGCTTTGGCTTGTGTAAATGTACTGACGTGAAGATTTAAAGACAGCTTTTATGCAATGTTATTCTGTGTCAAGGCCTCTGGAACATGGCAGAGGTCAACGATCACTCTTCTGTCAGATGCCATGGAAATGTATGGTCGATTATTTTCACAGATGCATAAAATTTGAATACATTTGTTTTTAATCTTACTCTAGGAGCTACAGTATGCACAAAGAGATCAGAATAAGAAAACAGCAATTATAGTCCGTCCTCAGTTGTCTGAGAGTGACAGTTCAGATATACACAGAACCACCAACCCATGGGAGCCATCAGTCCGAGCTCAGGTACATCTTCAGCACATATACAATACATATATACATAGATGGTACTATAACATCATCTTCAACAATTATACAGTCAATATATTCCATCCATAGATGGTTGCTTTGACATTTTCACACCATATACAGTAAATTCTAAACATAAACTTGTATTGTGAGAGGGGAATAAGCTAGCTTTACTATGAATAGCATATTTTAATAGGTTGCAAGCACATTTTTATGATTTATCACATTGTTTACGTTTACTAACATTTAACAGGTGGTAGCATGACTTTGCACACTGCTAGCATGCTTTTAACAAATTTCTAGTATAATTTAGCACACTGTTGGCGTATTTCATCATTTAACAGCTTGCTAATTTAGCGCACTGCTCGTATATTTAATCACATAGGTAACACATTGCTTGTATGACTTGGCCCAGTGCTAGCACATTTAATCACATAGGTAACAGGTTCCTAGTAAAATTTTGCACAATGCTAGCATGTTTCATTCAGTTGATATTATAATTTAGCACACTGCTACTAAACTTAATCATATATATGTAACCGATTGCTAGTCTGACTTGGCACACTGCTAGCATATTTCATCACATAGGGAACAGGTTGCCAGTAAAATTTAGCACACTGCTAGCATATTTCATCACAAAGGTAACAGGTTGCTAGTAAAATTTAGCACACTGCTAGCTTATTTCATCCATAGGTAACAGGTTGCTAGTAAAATTTAGCACACTGCTAGCTTATTTCATCCATAGGTAACAAGTTGCTAGTAAAATTTAGCATACTGCTAGCATATTTCATCACATAGGTAACAGGTTGCTAGTAAAATTTAGCACACTGCTAGCATATTTCATCACATAGGTAACAGGTTGCCAGTAAAATTTAGCACACTGCTAGCATATTTCATCACATAGGTAACAGGTTGATAGTAAAATTTTGCACAATGCTAGCATGTTTTCATCAGGTTGCTAGCATGATTTTCCAGGCTGCTGATATGTTTTATCACATAAGTAGCATGTTTCTAGCATGATTAAATATTTGTAGTTTAATGATGTTATCATGTTTTAACAGGTTGTTAAAATTTTATTTATTTGGAATATGATGCTTATAATGTTATTTGTTGAAGCTTACATGTCTCTTACATTGCAATTCTTTCCTTTTCTTTGTTCCATTCTGAAGTCTGTGGGCAGTAAAGAAAACACTCCGCCACAGCAGAATAAGCCTGAAGCTCTTGTACGGCAACACATTCTGTCATCTATAAGCACAGATGAGTCTCTTCAAAAAGTGTGGCAGATGTTGGATCAAGGTTTGAGTTCCTCTGTGTTTTCTCCAAGTGACAGTGAGGACAAAGGTGAGCCGGAAAGTAATAGAACAGCCACTACAGTCTTTAGTAAAACAATCTATAGTCAAATACATGCATGTTCTGTTTTGATAGACATGATAGGATATTTAATTTTAGCAATATACTAGGTAGTTAACCAGAAATATATCTCACATGTTGCACAAGCCGGTTTTTTTTCAATTTATCTATTTAGATTGTTCAGCCATGCATAATCAATAACTCCACAAAATATGAAATTTCATCTCTTGATTTGTCAAGAATTGCTCTGTGAATTGGGGGAATCATGATAGAGCTGCATGATTGGCCAAAGGATAGTTGCTAATTAGACCACAGAGCTGTTTTACTCTTGTGACTTTTATAGACAATGTCATATGCTGGCATTAATCAAAACTTGTCTTGACAAGTCTGAATGAAAGTGCTCTATGCAGGCACATTATCTAGAATTAGTTCTATAGGTCTGATACTTTGTCTTGAAGTAACATTTCTTGGATTTTAGTTTTTTAACGACTTGATCACATTAGGTGCATCTTATTAAACACTGATGAAGCCATTTAGACAAGATGCAAAATGTCTCCAATAAACAGAAAACAAAGTCCAGCTGCTTTGATGAAAAATATACCAGACTTGATTTTATCCCTCTGTACCCTGCACAGACATTTGCATCATTTAAAAACCTTGGCACCAAAACGGGTACTTGCCATGCAGACTGACATTGACGAGCTGTGTGTCTAGGAGTTAGACCGATAAGAAGCCTTGAGCTCAGGCAAACATGCAACCAGAGGCTGGGTTTCAGCATTGCTACATCATTTAGTCCAAAAATCAAGTGATATTTACTTAGAGAGCATTTCAGCAAGAGACATGTGCTGAAATAAAATAAACTAGAATTTTGCACATCTGAATAAAAAAGAGAGAGACTGTGTGTGTGTGTGTGTGTGTGCGTGCGTGCGTGCTAGGGCTGCACAATATATCATTTCAGCATCGATATCGCAACATGATCATTGGCAATAGTCACATTACAGAATATGCAGTGTTGATTTTGTATTAGAATTGATTATTTCCATGTGTTTTTTAGGCATGTGATTATATAATGATTTTCAGCATTCAGGCATAAGAAACTGTACCGTTTCTAACTTTAATATCGATTAATTTTATTGAATTATTTTTATTATTAAATTTCTGTACCAAAATAATGTTCGACTCAGAAAACGATAAAACACTGTTTTAATTTTTTCTTCATTGTATTTATTATATTAGATTATTGTGTTTAATAGAAAATACAGTAATTAGATTATTTTATTTATTTGATTATTATTGTATTTTTTTTATTTTATGCAGATGCACTCCAATACAGAATCATCCCAATCAAAATAAAATTATAATTTTTTTTCAAATAGAGATATTCAAGTCACCTGATAAGATTGTATTTATATTGCAATATATATTGCAGAATAACAAAATAGGGCAATGTTAGATGTTTTACTCTCTCTCTCTCTCTCTCTCTC
>CAIGQZ010001474.1:60726-74013 GCA_903798205.1 Danio tinwini | reverse complement strand
ATTATTATTATTATTATTATTATTATTATTATTATTATTATTATTATCATCTTCTTTTCTTTAGTTTTTCCAGTGTGGAAATACACTACTCAGCATAATTGAGTACACCCCATTTTGAAAAGGAATATTTTTATCCATTTCTCAGTGAATATAGTATTTTGGTGCATTTAAAAAAAACTGATTTATTAAACAGATATATTTATTAAAATAATAATTTAGTCACCAAACATATTAAGAAATTGAAATATAATACGATTCAATAAAAAAAAATCACAACCTACAAAATTTCAACACAATTTTTTATTTATTTATTTTTGTATTTAATAATTTTTTTGTATATAAATTTTGTAAATAAAATATTTTTTTAACAAATTTGGGTGTACTAGTTTTTGGACTGTTATCGTAAGTTATTTTGTTAGATAAACTCTAAATTTGGCATCAGTACTGACTAATCTAATGTATATGCACAAATATAATATTGTATACCTTCCTATTAAAAATATTAATTTAAAAGATAGATTTGTGAGGGGTGTACTTGCATATGCTGAGCACTGTACATAAAAAGCTCACTAAAGACTTCACCTTTTTATTGTGGTTATTTGGACAATCATAGCTAAGTTAATTGATTTATGATCGACGATTTTTGCTAAATTACCTGGCTGATGTCTTTTACAACTCATTCAGGCTGTGTGTAATCTAAGCTGTGATAAACTGCCCTTACAACTAGCCAAACAAATCACTTATTCCTTTATTTTTTTATAATGGTTAGGAAAAGTATGTTAATCTCTTCAGATGTCTGTCATGCTAAATGAGTATGGAAAATTGTTTTGCCTATATATTTATACATTTATACAATATGTTTTAAGTATTTAGAAACAATTATTGATAGTAAATTGACATTTGCTTGAAATGTAGAATGTTTTTTAAAAAGCAATGCAGAGATTATATCTTATTAGGAGGTTATAACAATTTGGTGTGAATCAAGATGTTCTGGAGATGGTATACAAGAATTGGGTTTAAAGTGTTGTGTTTTGATGTGATCGCATGGCATGGGCTGTTGCCAATTAAAGAAAAGCAAAAACTGTGTCAAGTAGTAAACATTGACAGTGCAATTGTAAAAAATTGTATTT
The DNA here is from genome assembly GCA_903798205.1 of Danio tinwini. Classification (NCBI taxonomy): domain Eukaryota; kingdom Metazoa; phylum Chordata; class Actinopteri; order Cypriniformes; family Danionidae; genus Danio; species Danio tinwini. The sequence goes on along the minus strand of CAIGQZ010001474.1, from coordinate 72,883 downwards.
ATATTTTTTTAAACTTAGTTTTTATTGATTTTTTTTAGGAACCTATAACCAGTGGGAACAAAACAAACAAACAAAAAATAATAATACATATGTACATAAATATACATAGATACATGTATATATTGACCTTATTCTTCAATGCGGAAGTGCGCTCGTTTTTGTGATTGTTTTAGAACTTCCGATTCGATCGCCTATGGGATTAATGACTAGAAATAATAAATGTCAGAAAATGGTCAAACTACTTGCTCTACAAACAAGTGTTTGCATGACTATACAGACAAAACAAAATAAGATAATAAGAAAATGTCAGTTTGCAACATCAAGCAGCAAAACTAGCTGTTTTTAACGTCTTAAAATGAATGGAAGTAAATGAGAACCCGTCCGCTCGTCCGCGGAGAATAAGGTGAATACAAATACATCCATTCCACACATGCATATCTATATGCATTCATATGTGAAAATATTAAATTACCTCATCAAAATAATCAAATGAAATAAATATAATAAAGGTTGCCAAACACATTCTCACAATGATGCATTAGAATTATGTAAATGTTAAATTATGGATAATTATATAGTCGTTGTGGAGAAAGCCAGCCATTTACTCCATTTCTTTTCAGAGATCTCTAATTGTAATCTAAGTGCATGTCTTTTTTTTCATTTCCTCAACTTCTGATATAATTACAAAGACAACTTTTGAAATTCATTTAATGAAAATTAAAGAGAAAGCACATCATTATTGAAGATTGTTCCCATCCATTAAGTATAACATTTTAGCTTTTGCCATCAAAAATACGTTTTAGGCAACCTCATGTAAAGAAAAATGTGTCAAACGTCTTTTGTGCCGACAATTTGAAACACTGTTTTAAATATGAGTAGGATTTAATTGAGTTTTTAATGTGACGATATTGAACGTAAGTGTGTTGCCTGTTTTCTGTGATGTGTGATGTGAACGCTGATGTGGTTGTTTGGTAAAGCCAAAGATAAATTTCAACTTGTGGACAATAAAGAAATTAAATGAACATTTTATTCTCAGAAAAGTTATTAAACATTTAAACACTTTACTTGCATTTAATATTTTTTTCTATGCATATAAAATCACATTTCAAAATTTACTTTTAAGTTAGTGTAACTTTGCAAAATATATTAGACCACATGGCATACAGTAAGATGAGACGATTTCTCTCTTGCCATATTTTGATGGCATTTCTGTGGTCCAACTAGTTAAAATGAGCTTTCCTTTGTGTTAGGAGGAAAGTAGAACAGAGGGACACTTTGTACTTGTCACTGCTTTTTGATTGCATTGAATGAGCAGGAATCCCATCCATTCTGCCGCTTTGAGTGCTCTGACCCTGAAACCAGAACAAAAGTGTCCAGCTTTCCAGGCCACGCCTCCCCAAGCTCACTGTCCTGCCTTACATTTACACTTGCAGCAACTCTGTGACCCCAACGCAGAATTAAATTAGTAACCGTCTCGCATATGCGCAGTTCTTAGTGAATGGAGTAAAAAGAACTAATATTTATCCCCATTTTCCCCTAGTTGGTTAATTGCTTTAAGAATTGAAACCAAAATAAATTGTATTGCAAGCTTTCTAAAATCTTAGGTTTACATTTTCATGCATTTCTAGCACAATAATCTTCTTGTTTCTTTTTTTTTTTTTTTTTTTTTTTTACATATTACAGTAAAAACGGTTTTACAGAGGGGATTTTGACGCTCAAATTTTTTATGAACATATCCCTTTATAAAAATCTTCAGAATATAAATATTAGTGCCGGGCAAATATTAATCTAAAATAAAAGTTTGTTTTGACAATATACAGCATGTGCGTGTACTCTGTATATTTATTATGTATATATAAATACACACATGCATGCATATCTTTGAGCAAATGTTTGTTTATATTCAGATATAAAATATATATTGATATATGACACATATTATATAAATTGAAATATCTATGTAACAATGTTTGTAATCTATGTTTTGTTTCTAATACGTATATATAGTACACACATATATATTATGTCAAAACAAATCTTTATTTTGGATGTGAGTAATCTTTGCCCAGCACTAATTAATATGAAAATAAACCTGTAAAGTTTGGCGTATGTAATGAGAGATTTAAGGCTTAGTGTGGGAGATGAAACTCCTTTTGAGAAAACAGCCTTTAAAAATATGCATTGCATTTGAAATCTGCAGACAAAATAAATAAAGTGTGAGAAAGGTACATTTTAAATGTTCTTCTTGGATTCTATTTTAAAAGACACTTTATGAAAAGCCAAAATGTCAAAATTGACAATTACATGAAAAACTGTGCTATTGCCTGCAGTATTTCGCATTAATGATGCCAATGTACTGTAGATCAAGCTCATTCAATTGCTACTTTTATTTTGAAGATTTCAGAGCACTGACTGACTGACCACATTTTTTATTATTGTTTTTTTTTTCTCTAGAATCAAGAAATAATCATTTAGACATGGAGGATATCGTTATAGCTGGAATTTCAGGTCGCCTTCCTGAGTCGAACAATTTGGAAGAATTTTGGCAGAACCTTTTCAATGGAGTGGACATGGTCACAGAAGACGACAGGCGGTGGAAACCAGGTATGGCTGACTGAATTAACATGATTTTGATTGCAAATGCTGCTCCTGAAGTCGCTCTGCCTGCCTGGCTGCCATTCTGTGCTTTTTTTGTTTTTCTGTCTTTTTGGGCCTTATGAAGGGCCCGTCTCTCCTTTTTCTGTTGGCACCAATCTAATACTCTCATTCATGTGCTAAAGCACAAGCAAGCTTAGGCTGTTGAGTAGAGAGCTCTTTTGATTCTTTTTTCCCTTCTTTTTTAAAATTCTAGGTCTGTATGGCCTTCCCAGAAGAAATGGAAAACTAAAAGAAATCGACAGATTTGACGCAGCCTTCTTTGGCGTGCATCCCAAACAGGCCCACACCATGGACCCACAGCTTAGGCTTATGCTAGAGATATCGTACGAGGCCATCGTTGATGGAGGTCAGTGTCAGATGCTCTTTTTTTTTTTTGGGGGGTGTTTTGTAGTAGGTCATGTTGCAAAATACAATAGATAAAATAATCTGTGAAATGGAAGAAAAAAATATTTGGATATGCTATACCTCATGTCTTATCATAGTTTTTAAAAGTTTAAAACATTTAAAAAGGTAGACAATCTTTTATTCAGAAAGGATCTTTCTGAAAAAAATATTTCTATTCAAAAGTATTTATATTTATATACAGTGGTGAAAATATGCATAATTGTTTCCCAAAAATATTTAGCAATATAAGATATCAGTATCTTAGAATGATTTCTGAAGTTTTATGTGACCTAAAGACTGCAACAACAGCATAAAAGTTAACTTTGCATCCATAAATACAGTTTTTTAAGTTTTTTTTGTTTTTTTTACTTAATTCTGTATTTTAATCAGATAAATTGTTCTTTGGCAAGAGTAAGAAACGTCAGTTTATGATATATTAATACAGTCTGTTTTCCCTAAATAAAAGTATAAACAATTTATTTTCTCTACGTGACCAAAAGTAATGCAAATACTTATCAAACCCATTGTAATTCTGGATTTTAGGCATAAACCCCGTGTCCATGCGTGGCAGCAAAACTGGCGTCTACATTGGAGTGAGCGGCTCAGAGGCAGGAGAGGCCTTCAGTAAAGACCCAGAGGAGCTGCTGGGATACAGCATGACGGGATGCCAGCGAGCTATGTTTGCCAACCGCTTGTCTTACTACTTTGATTTCAATGGTAAGCAAACATTACAAGTTTATTACTGACTCCATGCTTTCTAGGGCAGAATTATGTTGCCAGAAAGTTTTGAACGACTGTGTCATCATCGCTCTGTCAGTATGGTGTGATGTGTCGTGTGAGGTGATTTTTGAATAAGTGACTCATAACACAATCACGTCTTTGTAACTGATGTCGCATGTAAAACTGAGGCAACCAGTTGAGATGGATTACTTGCATATTCTTCCACAATGGGATTCAATATATCAGCCATTAACCCTTGTAGGCTATTGGAGATGTTTTCATCCAATCTGGGGTGATTTTTGAGTCCTAATTTGTCTACAATTTTCTTTGTGTTTCAGCAAATGGAATAATTTTTGATAACAAGTTTTTTTATATATTTTGGTAAAATAGTTTGGGAAAGTTAAATACAAATCAACAATACACTCTGGGCAAATGACGGCATATAATCATGCATTCTTGATTGTTGCTGTTTTTTCCCTGTTGGGAAGAGGTACAATTTTTACTGTTGATCGTTACTGTTGAAGCTTAGTTTCTGTCTTTTAAATGGAGTATATACTACCTGGCAAAAGTCTTGTCGTCGATCCCAGTTGTAAAAGCAACAAATAATAATTAGACTCCAAGTTGATCATTTGGAAAAGTGGCAAAAGGTATATTTGTCCAAGTAATCATCTGTTGAACTGCACTCCAATCATCACCAATACTGCAGAAGACCTATTGGAACTCGCATGGACTCAAGATTCTCACAGAAGTCAGTCAAGTTTGGTAAAGGAAAATCATGGTTTAGGGTTGCATTCAGTATGGGGGCATGCAAGGGACTGCAGAGTGGATGGCAACATCAACAGCCTGAGGTATCCAGACATCTGTGCTGCCAAACCACAGGAGAGGGCAAATTCTTCAGCAGGATAGCACTTTTTACTTAAGCCTGCACATCAAAGTTCATGAAAGCAAAGAAGGCCAAGGTTCTCCAGGATTGGCCAGCCCAGTCACCAGAGATAAACATTATTGAGCATGTCTGGGGTAAGATGGAGAAGGCATTGAAGATGAATTCAAATAATCTTGATGAACTCATGATGAGTCCTGCAAAAACGCTTTCTTTGCCATTCCAGATGAATTTATTAATAAGTTATTTGAGTCATTGCAGAGATGTATGGATGCAGTCATCCAAGCTCATGGGAGTCATACACTATTAATTCTTTTTCCACTGCACCATGACTTCATGTTCTATACTGTACAATACAGGCAAGACTTGTCTAAGCAAAGTCAGACTGTACTCATTAAATCATTAAAAAGTCAAGTCAATTCATGATCATATTTTATTTTGGTAAAATAAGCATAATCTAGAGGCCTTTGCCATTCATATAAGCCACTTCTGATACCAAATGACCAACTAAAAGTCAGGTTATTATTTGTTGTTTCTAAAACTTGGATAGGCAATAAGACTTTTGTCAGGTAGTGTAGTGTGTGCGAGAGAGAGACCTTTGCGCACTTAGCTTGAAAATCAAATTAAGCAGCTAAATATATTAAGTGTATTCATGCACACGCACACTATAATCTGCTATTTTGCTCAATAGCACTCCATATAAATGTCAGAAACATTTTTTTATTGCATATCTGAAGGGTTAATGCTGCCATCTGACCAGCAGTTAAAATTACACATCTTACCTCTTCCCAATAGGAAAAACCACCAACAATCAAGAATGCATGATTATGTTGTAATGGCTTTGCGATCAAAAAATGTCATTATAATGGAAGTCAATGGGGCAAAAACTGCCACCAACATAACTAAATGGTAATACATTTGAACAATACACAAGGGTTATTAACTGTTTTGTTTGATGTATTGTGAACATTCAGGTCCCAGCACAGCCATTGACACAGCGTGTTCCTCTAGTCTGCTGGCTCTAGAAAACGCCTTCAATGCTATTCGCCATGGCCAATGTGATGCCGCACTCATTGGCGGAGTTAACCTGCTACTCAAGCCCAACACCTCAGTGCAGTTCATGAAACTGGGCATGCTCAGTCCTGAAGGAACCTGCAAGTCATTTGATGCCTCAGGTGAGATTGCGTGCATCACTGTCACGTCTGCTGCTTTTCACAGGAGGATATAAAAGGAATCTGGTCTTTAAACATCAGTCACTGCATAACTGATAATATGGTCTTCTAGAAAGTTCCTGATTTGAGTTCCCATTGGAATTTATATCTCTCAGAAAACCGCTTTAAACAAAAAAACTTTTTTCAAAGTAAACTTCATATAAATATATGGGGAAAATTCACAATAAGTGCTTGAAAATGCTCTGGGTTTTTTAGGTATAGCTTTAAGTAACATGTAAAAACAAAAAAAAAACTATAAAGGTTTGATTCAAAGTTATAAATGAAGATATTGTAATTTTAGTCATTGTTTTGCAGAAAATTACAATGGTCATAATTGTTATTATAGGAAAAATAAGTATTATTTCACTAAATACTTGTTTCATAACTCTACTGAAGTTAAAATATTGGTCATTTGTTGTCTGAAAATTAATAAGAGCATATCTGAAACCTAATCTTTTTGTTAAAAAGAAAAAAAATGCTCAAGATGACTACCTTTTTATTTATTGCTAATGTGGAATCTACTGTATGTGTGTGTATGTATACATCTAGGGTTAAAACATCAACAAACTAAGCCTTCTTAGTGTTTTGTGTTGCATAATGAATACCACATACTAAATAGTATATGAAGCAGCATGCATTATGCAACAGTAGCTTTTAAGCTGAAAGCTTTTAAGCAGTGCTATGCTATATTGTTGTCACATGGCATGTTTAATTCAGCAAGTGCCTTCTGGTTATCTAGGGAATAAAAACAGTTATCTTTTTTTTGTATTCAGTTTTATTATAATTTATTATAATCAAGTGCTGTTTATTTTGTCAAACAAAATCAAACTTTGCATATATTGCTATTTTTGATTTAAAACCCAATTCAATATGTTTACCTGAGTATTGAACATTTTGGCAGAAGTAATATTACTTTACACAATGAGCACACTACACCGAAAGAACAGTATGGGACTATATTTCAGGTTTGCACTTCTGTTTGTAATTGTAGGTTTAATACAAATAATTTTAATTTGATTTGGTTTAACCCTTTAGGAAATGGCTATTGTCGCTCAGAGGCTGCCGTTGCAGTACTCTTGACCAGGAAGTCAATGGCTAAGAGAATCTACGCAACGGTTCTCAATGCTGGCAACAACACAGACGGCTACAAAGAGCAAGGTAAACTCACCCGTCCCTCCCACATACGTCAAATCTGCCTCAAATCCCCAGCAAGAGTGAAATCAGCTCAGTTAATACCTGCTTACCTCTGGATATTGGCATTACCATGAACACTGGCATGCCAAGTGTCATAGATGGCTTTTCCCCCAGTGCCTCCTGCCACACTTTACACTTTCCAGTGTTTTTAGGCATCACACTTGGCTGAATGTGACGGTTGAGGGTGTTTGAAATTGCTGGCATACATCTCGTAGAAACTGATATCAGACCCCCACTATTTCCTCTTTTGGGTCATGTGCTGCTACACCGAGGACAGAAAAATCTGTGCTGTGGCTCACATGTGCGTTCCAGAGAGGCATATGTCACAACCGCTGTTGTACTGTACATGTGCTCATTTCCTGGAATGTGGTGTTTCTTCTCTTTTCTCAGGTGTGACGTTCCCTTCAGGTGAGATGCAACAGAGACTGGTCCGTTCTCTTTACCAGGAGGCCAACATCTCACCTGAGCAGGTGGAGTACATTGAGGCTCACGGCACCGGTACTAAGGTTGGTAAAAGTTTTGCACAAATTACCACATACGCACTGGAATTTGGTTTTAAGATCACAATTTAGTGCTTAATACTGTTTTGTACTCACGCAGTTCAGCAAATTAACTACTGCACTGCAAAAACTAATTATCTTTTGTCTTGTTTCTAGTCCAAATATCTAAAAAATAATTTAATTAAGAAGCACTTTCTAGATGAGCAAAAAATATCGTCTTATTTTCAGAAATAATATGTCAATATTGTATATATTTATGAACAGTATATGTGTATGTATGTATATATATATATATATATAGTTCTTGTTATTATATAATAAAATAAGTGAGTTTTTTCCTTAAAACAAGAAAAATAAGAAGCAAACAAGGTAGATTTTTCGCTTACCCCATTGGCAGATGATTTAGCTTGTTTTAAGGAAAAACTCACTTAATTCTGGCATACTATTTCTGAAAACAAGACAATATCTTTTGCTTTTCTAGAAGATGCTTCTTGATTTTAAGATATATATGTTTTTACATTTGGATTAAAAACAAGACAAAAACTCCAAGTCAGAAAAGTTTTTTTTTTTTTTTGCTGTGTAAAATACTCAAGGCAGTGACATTTATAATATGTTATAAAAACTCTGCTGTGTGTGTGTGTAGAGAATTGAACTGAACAACTAGTTGTGAATGAAATATGTAAATGTGTGTCAGAATTGTCCATCTTCTGTATGAAGTTACACAAGAAATCATGGTGATTGAGGTACATCTTGACTCATTATTAGTATTGGCAGATATTGCTGGTAAAAGTAAAGCAAATAAAAAAATAATGCTTTAATTTAAGAATAAATTGACCAAACATATACCAAAATGTCTTGTGTCTGCCTACTTTATAAACCTTATAAACTGGATATCTCAAACCCCAGAGAAACCACTTCTAATAAGTGGACATGGCAACACAAACAAGTGCACATTGATGTAACATGATGCCTCTGTTGATGGTGGTTTGGTTAAAATCCTCAACCATAACAAATCTTTTAGTCATTGTAATATTATTTTAGTCAAAAATAGCAGATACCAAATGTATGATTACCACTCTCAATCAGCACAAATTCTTATTTACTTGATGCATAGATTATTTGATTTGTGCTGATTTATGTATTAATTTTTATGCATCAATTCTGAACATTATTTTACAATAAACTTTGACTATATTACTTTACGCTATATACTTTTTTGTTAACCAAAATAATCTGAAACATAAAAAAGGACACTTTACTTGCATTTGCAGGACACTCTTACTTTCAATTGATATAAAATCACTTTTTGTGATTTACTTTAAAGCAGACATGTTGTACTTTACATGTGATTGAGCAATAGCCATGGCAGCGTTTCAGTTTGTGGATGATGAAAATGGCTATACTCCTAAACAGGTTGGAGATCCTCAGGAAGTGAACGGCATTGTGAGTGTGTTCTGTCAGTCACCGAGGGATCCTCTTCTGATTGGTTCAACCAAATCCAACATGGGACACCCGGAACCTGCCTCTGGATTGGCAGCTCTTGCTAAGGTAGATTAAAAAAGCAAACATGACTCACCATCACACATGCTAAATGTGAACCAAATCAAGCAACTCTCCGTGCCTTCAGGTGGTTTTATCTCTCGAACATGGCGTCTGGGCTCCCAATGTTCACTTCAATGAACCAAACCCTGACATTCCCGCACTGACAGACGGCCGGTTGTGTGTGGTGTCCAAGCCTACACCAGTTCGTGGTGGCATTGTGGGCATCAACTCATTTGGGTTTGGAGGCTCAAATGTTCACGTGATCCTACGTCCACATGTTTCGGATTCACCAGATGTAGCACCAGCACTTTCAGTCCCCAAACTCCTGCAGGCCTCAGGCCGCACTGAGGAGGCCGTCACTGCCCTCTTCAGCAATGCTCAGCAGCATCAGGAGAACTCCAGCTACCTGTCTCTGCTGAATGATGTGTCTGGCGTCCCAACGGCAGGAATGCCATACAGGGGCTACACACTGATTGGGGCGCAGGGAGAGCTAACAGAGCTTCAGCAAACACAGCCCACACCAAGACCCCTCTGGTACATTTGCTCAGGTGAGGGATTTGGTTTTTTTTTTTTTTTTTTTTTTATAAAATAAAAAACCTGAGGTACTGTAAAATAATACATACCACAACTTTTAGTTGAACTTCCAGTCCAAAAAGATTAAAACTAGATATTTATTGTTCTTTTTTTTATATTTTATTTCATAAAACATTGGCATTTCCTAAAAGCGTAGCACTCATTAAATAGCTACTTTACCATCATCAATGACATCGTGTGATTGACTGTGGGATTAAAAAGGGTGGAGTGAGAGGATTGTGTCACGCACTGAGAAAGGCATTGTGCCGAAACGTCTGTGTTTTGTATCCCCTAACAATGTAAAATAAAGCTATACAAAGTAATTGTTTAATGAGTGTGAATCATGACCTTCTGAATAATATCACTAACTAGATTAACACACCCAAACAAATTTTAAATGCGAATGCGCAGTGCAAACTTCATTTCTGAAGAGCATAACATTAAGAATTTAAGGTATAAAAATTAGTTAAAACTACATTACAAATTAACCCCTTCTTATAGCCTGTATTGATTAAATCATACTTTAGTTTTTGAAGAAATAATGCAATTTTTTTTATAAACAATTGAATGCATTAAAACTTCATCTTAAAGTAATATTTATCTATATTTATTTTTTATTATTTATTTATTTACTATTTATGGCAGATCTGACATTAATTTTCAGAAATTATGAATTTTATTATTATTATTATTAACAATATAATGCATTAACTTTGCCATTTTAAAGTAATATTTAATATTATATTTTTATTTATTTTTTATTTATGAAAGAGCTGACATTAATTTACAGAAAGCATTCTAACATGCTGCTTTAAACACTTATTGTTGTTGTTGTTATTATTATTATTATTATTATTATTATTATTATTATTATTATTATTAGTTCTATTGTGTATATAAATATGTATCTTTTTTTTATAAAACAAATTTTATGATACTTTTTTTTTTGTAAGCTTGTGATTTTAAATTCAGTCACCATCAGGGAAACCCTGTGCGCATGATCACATTGGCTGATTGTTTAACTCTGTCTGTGTCTATTGTCAGGTATGGGCACACAGTGGGCAGGAATGGGCCAAAGCCTGATGCAGCTGTCTGAGTTCCGCGAGTCCATCAAGCGCTCAGACATCGCTCTGAAGGACACTGGGCTGTGTGTGAGCCGCCTGCTTATGGACGCTGATGAGAGCACTTTTGAAGACACGGTCCATGCATTTGTGGGTCTGGCAGCTATTCAGGTCCGTTTTTCCTCAGTGTTACAGACATGTAATATTGCCAATGCACTGACATCAGCCGAATTTCCCAATGAAAAAAATGACCTCTGTCAACAGATATCGGTCAGCCAAATGTTGCAATAGAGTGGCACAATCAGTCATGATTTCTACAGTTGCTCCGTCTGCAAGATTGAAAGAGATAATTTATCCAGAAGTGACCATTCTGTCATCGTTTACTCAACCTGTATGACTTATCCCTTTTACTCAATTTAAAACACAGTAGTTACGTTTCAATCCACCTATTTTTATGTGCATTTTAGATATGCGCATAAAAACCCCCAAGATGCACATACATTTTTAAAATTATGTTAATATTTTTATAATATATATATATATATATATATATATAAAAAACATATGCACATAACTGAGTAGAATAAACTTTATATTCGATAAGAAAAGATGCGCAAAAACTATGATTGAAACACTTTTACTGAACAAATTCCAGTATGCGTATTAAAAAAAGTCATATAAGAGATCATGTGATGATGAAAATCTGTGTGAATGGAGAAACTAGCAGGCTGACCACATTATCAAACATCTGAAATGTTGTTTTGGTCCTTCTAAAACGCCTTAGCCATTTCAGTATTAGTGTTATTTTATTATTAATTTCCTCCAGAATTGTCAAGAGCATCTGTGCACCGCATCTCACACCTTTAAACACCAAAGACGTTCATTGCGTCTCAGCACCGTCATCTAAGGCACAAGTAAGTTATTAAATAAAAAAAGATTCACGCAGCTTCTCCTATCGCAGCAAATTCCGTTTTTTCTTTTAATATTTGGCATTAGTTAATCAGAAACTGATGATTTTGTTCTCTCTGACTCATTGGATGGAAACGTTGCTTTATTTGCAAGTCTTTTATGCAATATTCCAGTTTTGCTCATAAATTTATTCTTATTTTTGGATGAAAACAAAGCTACTGACACACAGGTCCAAAAAAGACCAAAATGTCCATGTCAAGAATCCAAATCATAAAAGTGTCATATTTAATATAATTTCACACTTTTACTGATATCCGTACCAACACGCTCACATAAATATAATTTTTATAATTATATGAATAATATAATAATTACAATTGTGAAGCCTTTCTAAAAAAATTTAAGCAAGTCTTTTAAGCAAATGGCACTGGTATAAAATTGTGTCATTTAATGAGTTTCAGTGTGGACATTTGTCTTAATGGCCCTGAATGTAAATCTTTTTTTTTTTTGTATTTAGTATAAAAT
>CAIGQZ010001474.1:41044-60626 GCA_903798205.1 Danio tinwini | reverse complement strand
TATATATATATATATATATATATATATATATATATATAAGTTTTTTATTTATTTATTTTTTTTTTTTGGATGTATTTTCTTTAACGTTGCCTAAATAAAAAAAAAGCAGAAAAACTTCAATAAGGATGCACAAGGGTTGAACAAACCGCTTTTTCCTGTAGAACTGGCACACTTGACAGGTACAAAGTCATATATTTTTTTTTGCATCATTGACAACAAACCCAGTACACGTTCTGTCAAATTTCACGTATGATCATCAGGCCTGTCACGATATCTATCTTTTTTTTGTTGTACGATATATTGCACCAAAATATGTTGCAATAAACTATATTATTGTCATTTTAAGACCATTTTATGCCACTCATTATACAATGGCAAAATGATAATATAATAGCATCATAATGTAAGTACACTCTTCCAAAGAACACATCATACTTTATTCTTAACCATATTTAATTTTAATTATAGTCATATTTAATAATGAGGCATTGCTATCAGAATGTGAAAACGTCTATCCTAATCAAATAAATAAAAATAATAATAATAAATGTTAACAAAATGTGCAAGATAAAAAGTAACAAAGGCTGTGATTATCTGCTACCAGATCTATTTTCAGTTGTCAGACACCCACATGAAAATATACTATAGTAATTTATACTATATATAACCACTGACTCCTCCAATAGAGATAGAGAAGTTGCGCAATCAGCTAAAATGTTGCTAGAATTGTTTTTTATGTATGGGCGATGTATATTGCATCAGCAAAAATGATTGAGGTCATGTCTGTCTGTTGGGCAATAAGTCGATATATTGATTATTATGACAGGCCTAAAAATCATCCTTCACTAAGCTAAACGTATGTGTGTGGGATTTCCAGGTTGCCCAGATTGACATGCTACGCAAGATGGGTCTAGAGCCTGACGGGATTGTGGGTCACTCTGTAGGAGAGTTGGCTTGTGGCTACGCCGACGGTTCTTTGAGTCACAGTGAGGCCATTCTGGCTGCTTACTGGAGAGGACGCTGTATTAAAGAGGCCAATCTGCCACCGGGAGGCATGGCTGCTGTGGGTCAGTGTTTCAGCAGATTTCTTCATTCATCAGACGCGTCCCTCCATGGGGGATTCGCCTGGTCTTTTATTCAGCAATGTATGGTATAATGTTTCTAGCAGCTTCCTTTTACCAAGCCTTCCATTATTCTCCCATCAGGCCTGACGTGGGAAGAGTGCAAAGCTCAGTGTCCACAGGGTGTTGTACCGGCCTGTCATAATGCTGAGGACACAGTAACCATCTCAGGGCCTCAGGTACAAAGATTGGGAACCGAAATGCTTATATTAATAATGTTGACAAGAGTTGTGCTGCATACATTGCGAAACATTACTTACAGTTTTTGTCATGTTTCTAGTCCAAATATCAAACAATTTGTGAAATCAAGAATCATTTTCTAGACAAGCAAAAAATATTGTGTGGTTTTCAGAAATATGTCAGAATTCAGTGAGTTTTTCCCTTAAAATACACTTAATAATCTGCCAATGGGGTAATAATCTTGTTTTTACTTAGACTTATCGTTTATTTTGCTTGCCCCATACTAACGTTGCAAAGCCAAAAAAGCAGTTCTTCTGACTTCATAATGCAAGTGTACTTGACTTTTATATGGCCAGTTCTTGAGTATGCCAGTCCAGTCTGGGGCGGACTACCTAAAGGTTTTTCTGAAGAGTTAGAAAGAATCCAAAAGGGATGCTGTCAGATAATAGGTATTCCGACTTCAATTTATCCAACACTGAGTAAAAGGCGTGAGAAGCCACCATACGTACTCTCACTAAAATACTCAATGACTGTTTATCACCACTGCATTGTTTCCTGCCTAAGGCTCCAGTGTCATCCAACGTTCTTTGGTCACATAAGACATTTGCTACAGTTGCAATCAGAATTATTGAACCCCCTTTGATTTTTTTTTTCTCTTTTTTAAATATTTCCCAAATGATGTTTAACAGAGCAAGGAAATTTTCACAGTATGTCTGATAATATTTTTTTCTTCCGGAGAAAGTCTTATTTGTTTTATTTTGGCTAGAATAAAAGCAGTTTTTAATTTTTAATACCCATTTTAAGTTCAAAATTATTAACCACTTTAAGCTATTTATTTTTCCTTAGTCTACAGAACAAACCATCATTATACAATAACTTGCCTAATTACCCTAACCTGTCTAGTTAACCTAATTAACCTAGTTAAGCCTGTAAATATCACTTTAAGCTGTATAGAAGTGTCTTGAAAAATATCTAGTCAAATATTATTTACTGTCATCATGTCAAAGATAAAATAAATCTGTTATTAGAGATGAGATATTAAAACTATTATGTTTAGAAATGTGTTTAAAAAAACTTCTTTCCGTTAAACTCTCCTTTATTTCCCGTGCTCTAAAATTGTTGTAAAGAGAACTTATAATTTATAATGTTTGTTTTTTAATGATTGCTTTTTCTTTGTTTGTTTATCATGTTATATATTAGTATTTTTATTAGTCAATTATTGTTTCGAGTGTGTGTTTGACACATTTAAGGGAGTTGTGTTGCAATACCCTGGCCTGTCAAGATTTGAAATAAATAAAATAATCTAAATATAGTGGCAATGGGGTTTAGTTTAAGAAAAAAACTCTCTTAGTTTTGACTTATTATTTCTGAAAAGAATAAAACATATTTTGCTTGTCTAGAAAATGCTTCTTGATTTAAGAATTTTTAGATATTTGGACTAGAAATGAGACTACAACTTTTTTTGTTGCAGTATTTTTGTTGAAAATTTTGTTTTAAATGCATATTGTATAAAATTTAAAATAAAATTATTTTTTTTAGAGCACATCAAAATTATTATTTTATTAAATTGAAAAGCATTTTAATAAGCTTTAATTTTTTTCGCCTGATCCAAAAATGATGTTTTGTAAGTATGATTTATACAAGACACACTTATTGTAACAATAGTTTCTATATCTTGTCAGGCATATTTTAGAGCTGGATTACTTGTTATATTAATGGTTCTATTTTAGGATCAGGTCACAGTGTAGCCACAAAGTACAAATTCAATCTTATTTTAATTCTTTTATCTTGCTACTATTTTTTTTAACCACTTCATTTACTTATATTTTTTAGCTTTTTTTTTAACAGTTTTAATTTTGTTCCAAATTAAAGCATAATAAAAATTAGATATGATCACTTAGTCTTTTGTATTATTTAACAAGTAAAAGTCTGAATATAATAAAAGCATGTCATTTCATTTTTGCATGTATCTGGCACACTGAATGACCATGAAACATTTTCACCCATGTTTTGTCATTCTGTTATTTGAAACATTAAAGCAGACACCGAACTTGCATTTTAATATGTTTTAATATATTTCTGTGACATTATACATTATCAACATCCAGAGCTTTTGTCTAATTGCATGTCTGTTTAATGTTTGTTGTATTTTCTCATATTTATGTTCGTGTTGTCACTTTATGTACACTGGAAGCTTCCGTAGCCTAAACAAATTCCTTGTGTGTGTAAAGCACACTTGGCAATAAAATCGATTCTGATTATTTGTATCTCCCCCTAGCATTTGAAATAGTTTATATGTTATAATTTTGTATTGAATGTGTAATAAATAATAATAATAAATAATATGTTCTCATTGTATAAAAAGTCACTTTATTAAATTTCAGTGTTTCACTAAATAGTTTCCCAGCCCCATGTAAAATGGAAGTAGATATACTGTTAACTTACAGTTAGTGTTTGGTTTTCCAGGACTCTGTCAGCAAGTTTGTTGCCCAGCTGAAAAAGAGCG
This sequence comes from Danio tinwini, assembly GCA_903798205.1. Classification (NCBI taxonomy): domain Eukaryota; kingdom Metazoa; phylum Chordata; class Actinopteri; order Cypriniformes; family Danionidae; genus Danio; species Danio tinwini. The sequence continues at coordinate 56,819 of CAIGQZ010001474.1, read as the reverse complement.
GTGTGTTTGCCAAAGAAGTGCGCAGTGCCGGTGTGGCTTTCCACTCGTATTACATGGCCTCCATCGCTCCAGCTCTCCTGTCTGCACTACAGAAGGTGAACACTGATTCTGCAGCGCCCTCTGGTGGACATTAACATCTTAGACCCTCCGCACAGATCAATACTAACACCTCTTGTGTGTTCCTGTAGGTAATAAAGAGCCCAAGGCTTCGCACAGCTCGCTGGATCAGTACCTCTATCCCGCAGTCAGACTGGGAGAGCCCACTGGCCCTCTATTCTTCAGCCGAGTACCACGTCAATAACCTGGTCAGTCCTGTGCTCTTTCAGGAGGGACTGAACCATGTGCCGGATAATGCTGTGGTTGTAGAAATCGCCCCGCATGCTTTGCTGCAGGTAACCATATAATTCAAGGTTTTGCTTTTTATTTTTCTTCAATTCATATTGTCAAAATATTCATATTGTAAGAAATATTTTGTTCTCAGGTAGAGATGAGTGTGTTGAGTTAGTCATGTGGCAGTAAACAGACACAAATACACTTCATTGAACATGTACACAGACATCACCTTTATGCTATATAACTGCAGGCTGACTATGTTTATATATAATAACTGTAACTGTTAAAAGCTGTTTGTTACTAGTTAATGTTATTAGTAACTAAAAGTTATGGTAATTTATAACCTTAATTTTCTTAAATTTGATTGTAATGCAGTAATGTGCACCTTTGGTAAAGCTGCTTTGAAACAATAATTAATGTGAAAAGCGATACGCAAATAAAATGAAATTGAATTGATTTGAACTATTGTTTAAACGCAAAAGGAAAATTATGATGCATTGTAAATGGCCCCTATTATGCTTATTTCAGGTTTTTTCTCAATGTAGTGTGTAAGACCTTTTCGCAAAAGTAAAAGCCACAATACAGTTACATGTTTGTAGACCTTTAAATATTTTGGGGGAAAAATGTGTATATAAACATTCATTCATTTTCCTTCAGCTTAGTCCCTTATTTATCAGGGGTCGCCACAGCAGAATGAATCGCCAACTATTCCAGCATATGTACTACGCCCTTCCAGTCCCAACCCAATACTGGGAAACACCCATCTACTCCAATAGTATCTGGATGCAGCCTTAATGATGCAAGCTGAGATACTGAAAGTGTCAGACACAATGCACTCAATGGAGCTAGTGATGTCACTGTGAGGGGTAGGGTTAGGGGTGGGGTTAGGTGTGGGCATTAAAAAGCATTGGATGCAGCTCAGAGTGCATCTGCACCGAGTCTGCAGCCAGACCGCTCTCATCTTCTCTCACATTCTCACACACACACACACACCCTTACACTATGGCCAATTTAGTTTATTCAGTTCACCTATAGCGCTTGTGTTTGGACTGTGAAGGAAACCAGAGCACCTGGAGGAAACCCACACCAGCACATGGAGAACATGCACATGTGAATTCTGACTTAAACTTACTTTTAATCAACCAGCAAGTTTTTTTTTTTTTTTTTTTTTTTTTTTTTTTTTTTTAAATGACTGGAAATGAACATAAGATCATGTTCAAGAGACATCATTGTGGAAAAAATATTTCTCAGCTATAAGTCTAGTCATAACTCAAGTCAGAATTTGCCAACGTATAAATAATTTTTTGCTTAACTGTACATATTATACATACACACACACACACACACACACACACACATGCATGTTTATTTTGAAGACACATCCCTAGTTTATAAAATATTAACATATGAACAACTATATGAACATATATTTTTAAAGGAAAAAATGAGCAAAACCCAAAGTACCTATAATGGATGTTAAAGGAAAGTCGATACAAATACAGCTGCTGCTGGTCTTCTAAAGGTCTTAAAATTCTAAAGTAAATTCTAGTAATACAGTGCTCAGCATAATTGAGTACACATTTTGAAAATAAATATTTTTATCAATTTTTCAGTGAATATAGTCAATGTATTTTGGTGCATTGAAACAAAACAGATTGATTAAACAGATCATTAATTCATTCATTAATTCATTTTCTATTCGGCTTAGTCCCTTTATTAATCCGGGGTCACCACAGCGGAATGAACCCCCAACTTATTCAGCACGGTTTTTACGCAGCGGAAGCCCTTCCAGCTGCAACCTATTTCTGGGAGTTAAACTGATATATTTATTAAAATAATATTTTAGTCACCAAACTTATTTAGAAATGGAAATCTAATACAATTAAATTCAAGCAAAATATTGAACAAACAAATTACAACCTACATTTCAACTGAGTTATTCAATTTCTTTTTTGCTTCTCTTGATTTTTCCTTTTTTTTAAATTTGAATTTAATATTTTTCTATACCATAAATTTGGCTGTAATTTATTGATCGTTATCGTAAGTTATTTTGTTAGATAAGCTTCAGTACTGACTAATCTAATGTATACGCATAAATATAATATTGTATAGCTCCCTATTAAAAATGTGAATTTAAAAGATAGATTTGTGTGGGGTGTACTTACATATGCTAAGCACTGAACATTTTTCAGGTGTTTTGCACAGATTTGTTGCATTACAAAGGCTACATTCAAATTACAAACATACTTTTAATTGACTTTTAGGCCATCCTGAAGCGGAGCCTGAAACCCACCTGCTCCATCCTCCCCCTGATGAAAAGAGGACACGCCAACAATCTGGAGTTCTTTCTCTCTCATGTGGGCAAGGTCTACATGAATGGGTTTGTATTAAAGTGTTCACATCCTAACCGTTTTGACCTAAAGTCATCAGCATTTGACCACATGCAAACTTTCATTTGCAGAATTAACGTGGACAGTAATAAGTTGTATCCAGCTGTGAAATACCCTGTTCCCAGAGGAACCCCCCTCATCTCCCCTTACATTCAGTGGGATCATTCCCAGAGCTGGGATGTCCCGAAGGTGGAAGATTTCCCTGCTGGCTCAGGGGGATCCACTTCTGCCACTGTGTACAATATTGGTGGGTGTTTGTGAAGCTGGAATTAGTGTTTGCGGTGTTTTTTATGATGCTTTTTGAGTAACTGTATCTGTGTTTTGTACAGACATGAACCCAGAGTCTCCTGATTTCTACATGATTGGTCATTGCATTGACGGTCGAGTGCTTTACCCAGCCACAGGATACCTGGTTCTGGCCTGGAGGACTCTGATGAGGTCCCTGGGAACGCTCATGGACCACACTCCTGTTACTTTTGAAGATGTCACCATTCATAGAGCCACCATCCTGCCCAAGACAGGTAAAAGATTTGTTGGCTTTGTACTGTAAATCTGGAGTTCTTCTTAAAGATTCTTTGTGCTCTATACACAATTGAAGTCAGAATTATTAGCCCCCCTGTATATTTTTCCCCACAATTTCTGTTTAATGGAAAGATATATTTTTTTAACACATTTCTAAACATGATTTTACCTTTGCCATGATGTCAGTACATAATATTTCACTAGATATTTTCAAGATAGTATTCAGTATTCATACTATAATATACAGCTTAAAGTGACATTTAAAGGGTTACTTAATTAATTAGCAAGTTAGGGAAATTAGGCAAGTCATTGCATAACAGTGGTTTGTTCTGTAGACAATCAGAAAAAATATTGCTTACGGGGGCTAATAATTTTGACCTTAGTTTTATCTTTGGAATTAGAGAAAATTACATTTTTAATGAAGGATTTTTTCCTAAAATGTTATGAGACATGGAAATCTATGATCAAATACTTGAAGAAAAAAATGAAGACTCTCTCCTTTAATTGATCTATATAAAGAAATTTGTGTAAACAGGTTTAAATGTAATCACTAATATTGTTTGACTCTAAATGTATTCGTAAGATTATTGATTTGTATTATCATGTAGGTATTAATTTATTAGAATTATTTATTATATCTAACTGCAAATGTATACAATACTGTAGAGTTTTTATTTATTTATTTAAAAAAAATACAACCTTGATTATACAGAATGTTTTGTTAACTTAAGAACAAAAGCGTTCTTTATAAAAATATATAATAAAATATATATAAAAATATTATTGACCTTAAAATAGTTTTAAAAACTGCTTTTATAGTAGCCTAAATAAAACAAATAAGTTTGAATAAAAAATACTATAGGAAATGCTGGTAACAATTGCTTGCTAACATATAAACATCATTTGGAAAATATTTGAAAAAGCAAAAAAAAATCACTGGATTTGATAAATTTGACTTCAATTTTTTTTTTTTTTTTTTTTTTTTTTTTATTTACTTAATTTTCACTCTAGAAGAATATCTAGAAACCCTCAAAGCCTTCAAGTCTGATTAGTGCCAAAAATAATATATCAAATTTAAATTGTTTCAAGTAAGGGAACAACACTTTGCAAGTGCTTTAAGACCATCAGAATACATATTTATATATTTATAATGAAGAGATGTAACAATATTTAAAAATGGTTTCACACTTTGTCTTGAAGACAGTTTGGACCTGGGGGTGTATAGAGTACAATTAGAAATATTAAAATGTCTTTTTATTAAATTATACTTGATGTGAGGTTAGTGTCAACTTTTTTTGTAAATAAAATACTTTTGGGACTGAATTTTGACATTAACAATAATAGCTTGCAAATGAAAGAAATACATTTTCAGAGGTCAATTTATTATTTTTATTTTGTCTTTTATTATTAATCAAAATGCATTAAAGGCAGAAGTAGCATGGTAACATTCAAAACTGAAATTTACTTGCATTCAATCAAAATTCAAAATTCAGTCAGAAAAATAAAAATGAAACCATGCTTTCCTTCTATACCAGGGGTGCTTAAACTTGGTCCTGGAGGGCCATTTTCCTGCAGACACACCTGTATGTTTCTAGAAAGCTTGTAAAAAAGCTTGATTAGCTAGCCCAGGTGTGTCTGATTGGGGTTGGAACTAAACTTTGCAGGACACCGGCCCTCCAGGACTGAGTTTGGGCACCCCAATTCTATACTTTGTAGTACATTTTAAACTAAATGAAACACACTTGTAGTTAACTAGTTCATATGAAGTGCTGATTGATTTGCTAACTGATATTTATGCATATTGCATCTCAGGGTCCGTTCAGCTGGAAGTGCGACTCATGCCTGCCACTAACCGCTTTGAGGTTTCAGAAAATGGAAATCTGGCAGTCAGTGGTAAGTTTCTAGATGTCAACATTCAATTAAATCATATCTTTGTGTATTAAAAAGTCTCTGTTTTTCAATAGACTCACTATGACACTCTGATTGTACCTTTTGTGCTTCCAGGTAAGGTGAGTGTCTTGGAGGACTCTGGACTTGATGCTTTCCATGCTGAGCTGAATAAACCAATGATCGCAGACTATGAAGATCCCAAACTGCGTTTAAAATCTGGAGACATCTATAAAGAGCTACGTCTGCGTGGATACGACTATGGCAAAACTTTCCAGGGAATCCTTGAATCTAACAATGCTGGTAAATCCCCCCAGTTGTATCATAATAGTGATAGTTCACCTAAAAATTAAAATTTGCTTACTATTTAATCATCCTCAAGTAGTTTTAAGCCTGTTTGAGTTTTTTTTTCTGTTGAACTCTAAAAGATGATATTTTGAAGATAGTGTCTTCCATAGTGTTTCTTTTCCTATGATTGAAGGCAATGGTCACAGGTTTCCAGCTGTCTTCAAAATATCTTATTTTGGGTTCAACCATAGTCAAACAGGCCTGGAACAGGAGCAAATGACTGAATAATGACAGAATAATTTTTTTGAGTGAACTATTCCTTTAACCTTGCATTGTGGAGATTAAATTGACTAAAAAAAAAATATATATATAGTCCATCCTGAACTCTTTATACTCTGGTTCTGACAGGTGACTGTGGAAAACTTCACTGGACAGGTAACTGGGTGACCTTTTTAGACACCATGCTGCAAATGATTGTGGTTGGGCTGCCTGGCCGCAGCTTGAGATTGCCCACACGCATCCGCTCTGTGTGTGTGGACCCCAGACTTCATGAGGAGAGGGTGAACGAGTATGAAGGAGACCAGAAAGGTATCAGTCCTACCAACTAATGAACTTAATCTGACCTCATCTGAAATGCTTCTGATTAAGATGTCTTCTCCTCAGCTGTCAATGTGTTTGTTAACCACTGTCTGGACAACATAACCGCTGGAGGGGTTCAGATCTGTGGGCTTCACGCTACCGCAGCACCCCGTCGGCAGCAGCAGCAGACGCCACCTACTTTGGAGGAGTTTGTCTTTGTTCCCTATGAAGACTCAGACTGCCTGAGAACCAATGAGAAGCTTGCTGACCAGCTGAGGCATTGCAAAGGCATGTTTTTTATTCTCAACAAGGCTGCATTTATGTGAATACAGTGGAGTTGTGGAATATAGCTACAATTTCAAAATAGCTTTGTTTCTATCAAAGTATGTTTTAATATGCAAGTTGAGCTTGTGATGCAATGCAAATTTTTCAGTGCCATATGATCCTTCATCAATGTAATATAGAAATCATTCTTAGAAATCAATGTAATATGCCTGTTTTGGTGCTCACCAAACATTTGTTATTAAAGTCTGAGTAAAATCTAAATTTACTGCTAGAGCACAGAGCACATAATTTTTTGGTGAACAATTAATCAGTGCAAGTTAATCTATTGAAACAAACAATGTTTGTTTTGGTAATCTTTAATCAAAATCTGACCATTTGCTTTGTGTTTGGAGTGATTTATCCTTTTCTGATGATGTCAGTTTGACGCTTCAGCCACAATGTTTTTCACCATGCCCCCTTGTTAGTTTGCTACAAGGGAATGAAGCGCAGAAAAAAGCCCCGCCCCCTACTTAATACTCCATTTCAGTTGGACGTACATCAACATGCTGAAAGAAAAGTCTCAGAAGCTTCCGGTTCACATTGACTTTAATGTTGGGAACAGCTGCCTATATTTACTCCTTCATTCATTCAGGTTCTTTTCGGTTTAGTCCTTTTATTAATCTGGGTTTGCCACAGCTGAATGAACTGACAACTTATCCAGCATATGTTTTTTTTACGCATCGCATGCCCTTACAGCTGCAACCCATCACTGGAAAACATCCATACACACTCATTCACACACATACACTACAAACAATTTAGCTTACCCAATTCACCTATACCACATGTCTTTGGACTTGTGGGGGAAACCGGAGCACCTGAAGGAAACCCACGCGAACACAGGGAGAACATGCAAACTCCACACAGAAATGCCAACTGCCCCAGCCTCGGCTCAAACCTGCAGTCATCTTGCTGTGAGGCGATCGTGCTACCCACTGCGCCACCGTGACGCCCCATAATTTTTTGGAAATGTTTATTATACTATTATAAATGTCTTTGGTCTCTGATTGGTTTACAGAATCCTTTCTAAATAAAAGTAAAAAATTCATGTTGCCTTGATTGGTATTGAAATATTAAACCACTGATTTTAAAACATATCTCACAGTTATTAGTTGCTAGAGCCATTTTTATATTAATAATATTTACATAATTAAACATGCCTGTTGAAATTATTGAGTTCTCCTGCTTGTCACTTACTTTCTGCATTTTGTATGCGCAGGTCTAGTGCAGCGTCTGCAGAGAAAGCTGGCGAATCAGGGAGTGAAAATCTTTATCCCTGGGTTAGAAGGCACAAGCGAGGGCCAGCTGATTGGAGCCGAGGCAGAAAAAGGTCTTTTGCGTCTGCTCTCTGTTCTGTGTGGACTGGAACTCAATGGGAACCTGCGCTCAGAGCTGGAACAGACAGTGCAGAAGGAGAGAGACTGTCTGCTGCAAGACCCGCTGCTCAACGGCCTGTTGGACTCCCAGGCCTTACGCCACTGCTTGGACACTGCGCTTGAAAACAGCACTCCTGGAAAACTCAAAGTCCTGGAGGTACATTTTGTTTATTATGATCAAATGTGCTTAGAGATGGAAGACCCGAATAAAGCTCTCCATATTTTTCTTCTCCATCAGGCTCTTGCAGGAGATGGCCGTGTGTTTTCTCAGGCTGTCAGTCTCCTCAATATCCAGCCGATGTTACGTCTCGACTACACTGCTTCAGACGTCTCTGCTGATCAGCTTTCAGCTCACCAGAGCTCCCTGGAGGAGCAGGGCATCTCAACTGCTCAGTGGGACCCTCTTCAGGGGCCAGTGTCGGGTGGACTGGACGGGGCTGATCTGGTTGTGTGCAACTGTGCAGTAGGATCAACAATCAATCCAGCACTTCTGATCGAGAATTTGACCTCTGCTGTGAGGGAAGGCGGCTTTATTTTACTCCACACTTTACTCAGAGGAGACACTCTGGGGGAGACGGTAGCCTTCCTCACATCTCAAAACAACAGGGAGGGTTTGTTGACTCAGGTGTGTACTTTTAAAACAAAAATCAGACTCCCAATATAAATATGATATGACTTTACTATAAGACCTTGATCTGAAATGTTACACTCTTTACAAGCATACAAGACATAATACACACACACACAGTTGAAATCAGAATTATTAAATCCACTTTTATATAAATATTTCCCAAATGATGTTTAACTAAGCAAGGACATTTTCACAGTATGTCTGATAATATTTTTTTCTTCTGGAAAAAGTCTTATTTGTTTTATTTCGGCTAGAATAAAAGCAGTTTTAAATTTTTTTTAAAAAACATTTTAAGGTCAAAATTACTAGCCCCTTTAAGCTATATTTTCTCAGATAGTCTACAGAACAAACCACTGCTATACAATAACTTGCCTAATTACCCTGTCCTGCCTAGTTAACCTAATTAACTTAGTTGAGCCTTCAAATGTCACTTTAAGCTGTATAGAAGTGTCTTGAAAATATCTAGTCAAATATTTTTTATTGACATCATGGCAAAGATAAAATAAATCAGTTATTAGAAATAAGTTATTAAAACTATTGAGTTTAGAAATGTTGGGAAAAAAATAAATCAGGGGGTTAATTATTCTGACTTTAACTGTGTATATATAGAGGAAAAAACAAAAGAAATTTTACTCTGACCTTATTTGAACAACAAATGAATGTTTTAATTCCACTGTGTTAAATCTTTGGACTTTAAATAACCGTTAAAACTGTAATGGTGCAAATTCATGATTCAACACATGACTTTTGTCATGACAATAGTCTTAGCCATCCTTATGTTAGAAAGATCCTTTAATTTTTCAAGAGGCTGTCCTACTACTCTTGAGCAGATTTTAAACTGGTGCATCAACTTTGACTTTAGTTTAACAGAAAGACCTAAACAAAATTGCAATATTTTCATGAAAGTGACATGTTTGAAAAGCAGTGCTATACTTCAGTCATAACATTAAGCAACATTAGGCTTTTTTTTTGTCATTGCAGTGTTCTCAGATTCTAAACTGTTGTTTTGTTTTGTTTTCAGACTGAATGGGAGAAGCTTTTCCAGAAGGCCTCTTTAAATGTGGTCATGCTTAGAAAATCTTACTATGGCTCTGCTCTCTTCCTCTGCCGCCACCGCCAACAATCCTCTCAAAAACAGCCCATACATATTTTCGTAGACCCTACTGACTACAAATGGGTTGAAACTTTAAAGGTAAGCATTAAGTCAGCATGAAATGAAAATATAACTGCTTACAAAATAAATGTAAGAAAAAATGTATCCTGTTGTTGTTGACTTTAAACTAAATTTTAAATAGTGACAAGTGATGTGTGCAGGACTTCTCCAATCAGTTTCCTTTAACGCTTCCCATCTACAATTGTGTACAATGAGGAAAATGCCCTCTATAGTGCACTTCAGAATGAGAAAAATCATGGCCAGCATTTTGAAGGGTCTTTTCAAAATGAAGTGGTCTGTAATGGCCACTTGAAAGGGGCCATTGAAAAAAAGCTCACATGGGCTGTTTCTCAATATGCGTTTTTCAGCCATCTTGTGTTCTATTGTAACGTCATCATCAACCGCCAAAGTTCAATTCCAAAACTCAAGACTGCAAAAACAGACAAGGCGTGAAAGTTCCTGGATGTGTTCTTAATATCGAGGACACATCAATGCAGACTTAAGTCCAAAACTCGCTCGAGAAGTCCCAGAAGTCATTGCGGCTGAAGGTGGGAAGTGCAGCATTCCTTAAATTAGTCGGTGACGGTAAACATCACCATGAAAATCCTAGTAAAGGCATGAACACATTAAGGGTGTTTATTTGCTGAAATTCATATTAAAATTAGTTTTATTTGTATTGTGATTTAATGTTTAAATCGTTTTCCATAAAAAATGCATGAAGGTCATGTGACCATCAGGAAGAACCAGGGAAGATTGCTGCATCTCATTTCTCAGAGCAGGCGTTCTCTGTTCTTGCGATCTCCTGAGTTCGTTCATTCGAGGTAACTTGGCAAGATCGATCTCCACAAGAATGCGAGTCTGTTCTCTGCATTCTTGGAATTGAGAAACAGCCAGGATTTATTTTCTGCATGTTTCATCTGTCATTCACATTGTGATTTTTATTTATTTTTTATTTATTTTTATTTATAAATTTATTTTTTTTGGTCACCTGTGCTACAAAATCCCATAGGGCAGACCAAAGCATACTTTAATTTTTGTGAGCAACCCCTATGTTTTTAATACAATTCAGTCCCTCCCCTACATTTGAATTAAACGATAAAGCCATAGAGCACCTAAAAAGAAAAAAGTATTTACTCTGCCTCAAGTGGTTCCAAACCTTTGAGTTTCTTTTTTTCTCTTAAACCAAAAAAAAGATATTTTAAAAAATGTTGGAAACTGGTACCCATTGACTTCCATAGTATATTTTTCTGCTTTTGGATGTTTCTAACATTTCTCAAAATATCTTTTTGAGAGAAAAAATCAAAAGAAAAAAAGAAACTCCATAAATGTTTATGACAAGTGAATGGTGCATAAACGGTGACAATATTTTCAGTTTTGAGTGAACTATCTTTTTAATGTGTGTTCTGCAACCACTTGTTTGGATTTCATTGAGATTTTTTTCATCTTTTTTGATCACATCTTATGTACATCACTTTCACGGGAGTGTTTGCTCCTATTGAATGAACAAACCCAAGTTACTAACATGCAAGTAAGAGAACAGCAAAGTTAAAGCTGATAAATATGTGTGTGGGAGCTACTATTTTTACTTGTATTTTGATACAAAGCAGTGAAATATGATTTTCTTTGTTTTGCTATGCTTACTCGCAACATGCCCTATAACGACCATGCCTTTTGTGGCTGTTCAAACTATTCTGTTTAAACTGTTTAAACAAACTACTTGAATCTACACCATAAAAAATCTAATCCAATGCATTTTCTATTTGATCGAAAGAGGACAAGCTCAACATTATAGATATACACATATATTTGGTGTTCTCCACGTGCAAAAAACATCTTAATACCAGGTATAAACAAGGTGTCAGATGTACGTCACAGTATGGTAATAAAGATGTCTCTCTACTTGTGTTTTATCACAAATTTAATCATGCGGACTCATTAGTGGTGTTGTCAAAGCTACCAATATTACTGTGCGGTCGCCTAGCTGCATGCTAAATCCAAACAGCAGGCTCATTAAATAAATCCTAAAGCATGCCTCTAAACCTTTCTGTCTCCCTCTTTCTCATTAGAGCACTTTAGCTGAGGCATCTGATATCCCAGTTTGGCTCATTGCCACCAAGGGCCATAATGGAGTGGTGGGAATGGTGAACTGCCTCAGACAAGAGCCTGGAGGCAACCGTATACGGTTCGTCCACTTACTTTTCCACATACCATGAACTACTGTAATGCTATATTTTTGAAACAAGACTTAAACATTTGACTTAAGAATTGTTAAATATTTACTGGAAATGTGCATGTGTGTATATATACAGTATGTGTGTGTGTGTGTGTGTGTATGTATATATATATATATATATATATATATATATATATATATATATTTGTTATTTTATATAAAATTTTTTTTTTTCCTTTCTCAATAGGTGTACATTTGTTTCTAATCTAAGTAAGGGGGCTGCTGTTCCCTCCCTTCTTCCTAATGAAAAGGTCATGAAGGCATTATTAAAGAAGGATCTGGTTATGAATGTGCATCGGGATGGACTCTGGGGCGTTTTTAGACACCAGTTGTTAACACAAGGTAAAATGGGAAGACTTTGACTTATTTTAGGATTGTGTGTTTTATGTACGTTAAATTAACATGTACTTATTCAATTATATCAAATAATAAGTTTATCATATATATATAAAAAAAAAGTTTGGGCTATATACACTCACCGGCCACTTTATTGGGTACACCTGTCCAATTGCTCAACACAAATTAACACAAATTTCTAATCCGCCAATCACATGGCAGCAACTCAATGTATTTATGCATGAGGACATGGTCAAGACGATCTGCTGCAGTTCAAACCGAGCATCAGAATGGGGTAGAAAGGTGATAGACTTTGAACGTGGCAGGGTGTTTAGTGCCAGACGGGCTGGTCCGAGTTTTTCAGAGCTGATCTACTGGGAATTTCATGCACAACCATCACTAGAGTTTACAGAACATGGTCCAAAAAAAACAAGCCAGAGGTCAGAGAAGAATGGCCAGACTGGTTCGAGCTTTTAAAAAGGCAACAGTAACTCAAATAACCACTCGTTAAAACCAAGCTATGCAAAAGAGCATCTCTGAACGCACAACATGTCCAACCTTGAGGCGGATGGGCTACAGCAGCAGAAGACCACACAGGGTACCACTCCTGTCAGCTAAGAACAGGAAACTGAGGCTACAATTCCCACAGGCTCACTGAAATTGTTCAATAGAAGATTGGAAAAACGTTGCCTGGTCTGATGAGTCTCTATTTCTGCTGTAACACTTGGATGGTAGAGTCAGAATTTGACATCAACAACATGAAAGCACTTGTGTCAACTAATATTCAAAATGGAAAATTTTTGTTAACTATTACTAACTTACACTGACATGAAAATAGATCAATAACCAGTGTATATTTACCGTTGCAGTAAATATAAAACTTGTATCAACAGTTCAGGCTGGTATTGGTGGTGTAATAGTGTGGGGGATATTTTCTTGGCACACTTTGGGCCCATTAGTACCAATTAAGCATTGTGTCAACGCCACAGCCTACCTAAGTATTGTTGCTGACCATGTCCATCCCTTTATGACCACAGTGTGCCCATTTTCTGATGGCTACTTTCAGCAGGATAACGCACCATGTCATAAAGCGCGAATCTCTTAAACACGACAATGAGTTCACTGTACTCAAATGGCCTCCACAGTCACCAGAGCTCAATCCAATAGAGCACCTTTGGCATGTGGTGGAACGGGAGATTCGCATCATGGATGTACAGCCAACAAATCTGCAGCAACTGTGTGATGCTATCATGTCAAGATGGACCAAAATCTCTTAGGAATATTTTCAGTACTTTATTGAATCTATACCACAAAGGATTAAGACCGTTCTGAAGGCAAAAGAGGGTCCAAACTGATACTAGTAAACTGTACCTAATAAAGTGGCCAGTGAGTGTATTTGGATTTTTTGGAACATAGTTTTTGCCCTTTCATATTGAAAGAACTATTGTACCTGTATTATTATCTGGAAAATAAGCAGTGATTTTAACCCTTTTTTCTGATCGGTTTTATTTGACCTTTTTTCCCATTTCCTGTTTTTTTTTCTTTCTTGTTTTGTTTTGAAATTTTTCTTTCAGTGTCTTTTGAAGATGTATTGTTATGTCTGTATTATTGTGATAATTATGCTCATAGTATTTTATATAAAAAAATGTGTTAGGACAGTAACTTAAATTCTAAAATTTAAACTTTTGAGTATATTTAGTGTGATGTGATCATTTTCTGTACTGTGTGTTTATGTTTAGATCTCAGCGAGGAGTTGACGGAGCAGGCTTACGTGAACGTCCTTACTCGTGGTGACCTCTCATCTCTGCGCTGGATCGCTTCCCCACTGCGTCATTTTGTCGCTTCCAGTCCCAGCGTGCAGCTCTGCCGCGTTTACTACTCCTCCCTCAACTTCAGAGACATCATGCTGGCCACTGGCAAACTGCCTCCAGATGCCATCCCTGGTTTGTACCCCATCCTTTTTTGGACTATAAGTGAGATTTTGCACGTTAGCTTTACCTTAACGAGACTCTTGTTTTTGCCTTTGCAGGAGACATAGCGCTGCAGCAGTGCATGCTGGGAATGGAGTTTTCAGGGAGAGACCCCAGTGGGCGACGTGTAATGGGTTTGCTGCCAGCTAAAGGCCTTGCTACCTGTGTGGATGCAGACAAACGCTTCCTTTGGGACGTTCCATCCAGCTGGTGAGACTCTCTGCACTTATAAAAGCTTCTTTTTTGGGCTTCAAAATGGCTTGATGCTAAGTGAAGCTCTGTTTTTGTGCAGGACGTTGGAGCAGGCTGCCTCTGTGCCAGTGGTGTATGCCACCGCATATTATTCCCTGGTGGTGCGAGGCCGACTGAGGCCTGGAGAAAGTGTGCTGATCCATTCAGGCTCTGGAGGAGTGGGACAGGCCGCTATTGCTATTGCACTTAGCATGCGCTGTCGAGTCTTCACAACTGTGGGTGAGTGGCACATATATATATAAAATAATCTGTCAATGGGGTAAGCAAAATAATCTTATGTCAAAAGGAAAAACAAGATTATTTTGCTTGTTTTAAGGAAAAACTCACTTAATTTTGGCAGATTATTTCTTAAATCAAGACAATATGTTTTGCTTGTCTAGAAAATGCTTCTTAATTTAAGAATTTTTAGATATTTGGACTAGAAACAAGATAAAAAATCTAAGTAAGAAAAGCTTTTTTTGCAGTGTAGTTTTAAAATAAAATCCCTTCCATTGTATTTATTTCTAATTTGTGTTTGTAATCAGGCCCAGCAAAAATTCATATATAAAGATGATGATACCTATTTGTATTGTATTTATTGGCTTATATATTGGTTCACTGTATCGGCCATAATTTCCATATTTGTCCACCCCCTCTTGTATTAAATGTTGTACTTGGGACCCCTGTTTGGACCCCTGGTACACCAGATCACTTTTCCAGTTTGTTAAATAATTCCAAATGAAAATATTTGTCTCATTTTGATTCCCAGGCTCTAAAGAGAAGAAGCAGTACCTGCAGGAAAGATTCCCACAACTTACAGCTGAATCCTTTGCCAATTCCAGAGATTCTTCATTTGAGCAGCACGTCATGCTCCACACTCAGGGCAAAGGTGAACTGACTGTATTACAATAGCTATGTTTCCATACAAAAATGCGAATTAACTTTATGCGTAAAACTGGATTATCGCATAAAAAACGTGCGAATAAAGCAGCGTTTCCATCCAACGAGTCAAAGTGAACAAAATCGTCACTTCCTGATTAACTGGCACCAAATATCAACAGTAAAAACTGAATTTGCTGTGGTAGGAGAAGCTGCTTCAATGTTTTCTTCATCTAATAAACGGCTTGTGCCTCAGAAGGCAATCCTGACACTCAGTGAACGCTCGGTGGCATCTGAAGGTGTGAGATGTGGAGCACAGATGCTCTTGATTCTGGAGGTCATTAATATAATAACACTAATACTGAAATGATTAATGTGTTTTAGAATGACCAAAACAACATTTCAGATGTTTTACAGTGTGCTCAACCTGTTCATTTATCCATTCACACACATTTTTATCACATGATCTCTTATAACAAAATCACATGACTTTTATAATGCGCACACTGGAATTTATATGGTATACAGTAGAGATGCGCGGATCAGCTGAAATGTCACCCGAATCCGCTCCTTCATTCTAATCATCTACCCGCCACCTGCCCGCACATATTATTTTATCTGATATATATATATATATATATAT
>CAIGQZ010001474.1:14914-39011 GCA_903798205.1 Danio tinwini | reverse complement strand
TAGATAGATAGATAGATAGATAGATAGATAGATAGATAGATAGATAGTTTATGTGACGAGCATGTCTTCAACATTTATTAAATTTGCTAAGAATATTTATGAATATCTCTAATAGACCTACAGAGTGGCATTAATGTCTCCTAAAGTAAAGTGAAATAGCCATAAACTTCAGCAAGATAAAGTCATTGTATGCAGAGCCATAGACCTAGATCTATAAAGTTTAATTATGGATACCGTGTTCATCTTAACTGAAAGCTACATCGTGTTTGCTAACCTCACGCATCATGCACCTGTCAATCAGCATGTCACCCTAAAGGGTTAAACAAATAACGCACTGCACTACTACGGTTACAGAAAAGTTTGCGCTGTTCTAATTCACTTACATTTTAACATGTTTTGGTGCGATTATAACCTGCTATTAAAAACAACAACAACTGAATATTTTGAATGAGAGGCTGTAATGCAGGATAAATTTTGGTGTGGTGCCCCGCCATGGAAAAATGAATGCAGCAGAAACCATGTAGTACTATAAACTAATACTGAAAAAAAAAAAACAATTTTACCTCTGCGCCAATAGCCTTGCAGACCTTTCCCGATCTCCCCACAACCCTCATCTCTCCAACTTTGCTTCCTATTTAACTACTGGCATGTTATATATAAAATAAATGAATAAATAAACAATAATTAAAGCTGAAGAAAATGTAGGTTATAATGGTTATTAATCTGTCTGTAATCTCCAAAAGTACTGTAACTAAAATTTTAAAATGAAAACTAACAATAAGAAAAATAAATATGAACACTACCTTTAATAGAACATGAATAATACAACAGCACTGATGTTAGTTATACATGGTAATACTCTGGGGGTTTGTTTACAGGTTATCAGGCCAAGCGTGTTCGTGAGTGGCAGGCCATGGGCATCCAGGTCCTTGTGTCCACCAGTGATGTCAGCACGCTGGAAGGCACAGAGCGACTCATCACAGAGGCCTGCCGATTGGGTCCAGTCGGCGGCATCTTCCACCTGGCCATGGTAACATGCAGTTATTGCTTTTAGTTTACATTCATTAAGTCAATGGACAGACAGTGCATTAGTGACATTTCTGTCTGTAATGTAGGTCCTTAAAGACGGCATGCTGGAGAATCTGACCCCACAGGAGTTCATTGAAGTCAACAGACCAAAATATAATGGAACCATCAATCTTGATAGGTGAGGTGACGCATCCTATTGTGGATGATGATCAATTTTACAACATTGAAAGTCAAACTATTTGTAATTATGTTATAATGTTAAGTGTTACACATATATTTTAGTAGATTCTGAATCTTTTTTTATGATTACAGGCAGCATTTTTTGCATAAAATGTATGATTATTTTAATAAATTTATTATATTATATTAGTAATAATATATTTTTTATCCTTTATTGTTTTAAGATTATTTTTTTTTATGTTTCATTTATGTATTTATATGTTATATATGTATTATATGAACATTTTTAGGACAAAATGTGTAAATTATTATAAATAATTTGCATTAAAAGATGCTGTTTGCATGATGAAATTTAACTTTTTAAAAATTTTAAGTATCTTAAAATGTATTTATTATTATTATTATTATTATTATTTTATGTGGTGAAATTTACAAAATTGCTCCTTTTCCACAGCGTGACTAGGCAGAAGTGCCCGCAGCTCGAGCAGTTTGTGGTGTTTTCCTCGGTCAGCTGTAGTCGTGGCAATGCTGGCCAAAGCAACTACGGCTTCGCCAACTCCACCATGGAGCGAATCTGTGAACAGCGCCGCCAAGAAAACCTGCCAGGCCTGGCCGTACAATGGGGTGCCATTGGAGACGTAGGTGTCGTTTTGGAGACCATGGGTGGCAATGATGCTGTGATAGGTGGCACTCTGCCCCAGCGCATGTCTTCCTGTTTGGAAGTGCTGGATCGCTTCTTGTGCCAGCAGAGGCCTGTAATGTCCAGCTTCGTGTTGGCAGAGAAAGTGGTGGTTGCTAAAGGAGAAGGCAGTGGACAGAGGGACTTGGTGGAGGCTGTGGCTCATATTCTGGGTAAAAGCTCATATATGACATCTTTAAAGCAAGGCGAAAAGTGCGAACAAACAAAAAAAGAGCTGAAATATATATGTCCTGTAATAGTGACTTGAGTCACAGAAACAGCTCAATACGTTAATAGCTATTTTTAGATCTTCAACCATACTTCCCCAGTTGACTGATGACATTAAGAGTTGAAATAATTTTTTGTATTTTAAGAAGTTTCTGATATGTTGTTTAAATGTGCAAATTAGGTAATATTATATTTAAATATGCGCTAATTCACATTAATTATATATATATTAGAAATTTTTTCTTTTCGAAATTTTTTCTTTTTTAAATATTTCCCAAATGATGTTTAACTGAGCAAGGACATTTTTACAGTATGTCTGATAATATTTTTTTCTTCTGGAGAAAGTTTTATTTGTTTTATTTCAGCTAGAATAAAAACTGTTTTTAATTTTTTTTTTAACTATTTAAAAATTTAAGCTATTTTTTATCGATAGTCTACAGAACAAACCACTGTTATACAATAACTTGCCTAATTACCCTAACCTGCCTAGTTAACCTAATTAACCTAGTTAAGCCTTTAAATGTCACTTTAAGCTGTATATAAGTGTCTTGAAAAATATCTAGTCAAATATTATGTACTGTCATCATGGCAAAGATAAAATAAATCTGTTATTAGAAAGGAGTTATTAAAACTATTATGGTTAGAAATGTGTTGAAAAAAATCTCTCCATTAAACAGAAATTGAGGAAAAGAATAAACAGAGGGGCTAAAAATTCAAAGGGTTTAATAATTCTGACTTCAACTGTAAATATTAACAGAGAAAGAAAAGAACAAAATCTCCCTTTTTTCCATCACTCCATAATTAAAAATGACAGAAACGATAGATAAGACAATTTGCCAGATTATACATTTTATTCTACAAAAATGATGTATGAACAAATCCTTGTGTAAAAATCTTTAGATGGGACAAGGCTGAGGATCATCCGACCATGCACAGATATGAATAAAACTGTATTGTGATGCTGTATTAGAGACAAAACAGCATTTAAACATGTGTTTTAATTGAAATTTATAGACACAAATTGATCAACTAAAGTGTTGAGAAAAAAAACACTATAAAATCTAAAAAGTTTAAAATCTGACAGGTGCATGGAAAGTGGTTTCTGTCTGTAATGTCTCGCCTTAAATTCAGAATCTTAGATTCTGCATTCTGCCTGTTTTCAAAGTAACACTGTTATCTTTTTTGCTCAGGTGTGCGTGATGTGAACAGTCTGAATGCTGACGCCTCATTGGCTGATCTGGGCCTGGATTCATTGATGGGTGTTGAGGTCCGACAGACGCTGGAGAGGGACTACGATATTGTAATGGCAATGAGGGAAATCCGTCAGCTGACCATTAACAAACTGCGGGAGCTTTCCAAGCAATCAGGAGGGAAAGAGGGTGAGCTTGTGGTTTAGAAAATATTTTTTTTTCCAGAATGTTTCATATACACAGGAAGTTTCCAAAAGATTGATAAGAAATTCAGGAGATGTGTTTTGATATTTCAGATAAACCTTGTATTATTTGGAGATAAAAACACCAGTGTAATAATAATAATAATAATAATAACTAATTTTATTTCTTTCAGAGTCTCCTGTGAAGCGTTCTGGTGCTCAGGCTCTGCTGGAGTCGGATCTGAGCCGGATGCTGGTGAACCCAGATGGCCCCACGGTGGCCCCACTGAACGAGGTCCAGAGTGCAGAGAGGCCTTTGTTCCTGGTTCACCCCATTGAGGGCTCCATTGCCGCATTCCGCACCCTCACCGCCAAGCTGAGTGTGCCGTGCTACGGCCTGCAATGCACTAAAGGTACAAACACCAGCTCAGGCTGCTCTTTTACTGCTGCACTTTGGTGAAAGCAAAAGTTTACATAGTCATGATAAGCATTTGATCAGAAGCTTTATAAATGTTAAGTTAATTACAAAAACAAGACAAAGAAACATTTTGTTTTGGGGTTTTGTATTGTTTATTAACGTTGTTTGGCTTGCTTTAGTTTTAAAAAAATTAATAAATGGACTGTAAATCTATTGTAGACTGAGAGCAGTTGCACAACAACAAATCCAACTGCCTTTTTTATATTAAGATACAATTGTTACCCGTTAAAATAGATATTGTGAGAAACTAGATCTTACATTGAATTTATTATGCCAGAATGATCTAAATGCTTTACATTATTTCAACTTTTTAATAAGTTAGATTTTTTTTGTTGTTGCAGTTTTTTATGCCCATCAAGAATACATTACTTTTTATGTAATTTATTCCTGTTATATCAAAAAAGAATTTCAGTTACCATTAATTCAGCTTTCAATGTCATCTGATCCTTCAAAAACCATTTAAATATGCTGATGTGGTGCCAAGTAAAATAAAAATTATAATAATAATCATCATTATCATCATTATTATTATTATTATTAACTTTTAAAAACAACATTGAAATAGTTTTTGTAACACTGAATACTGGAAAACTGATCACTTTTTTATTTAAAATTATACAAAAATTATATTTTTACTCTATTTTTTTGTCAAATAATGCATCCTTAATGAGCTTATGAAATGTTTTCGGAAGTATTGCAAACCCTTAACCTCCAGTACATCAGTTAAAGCTTTATTTTTTCCAAACATGAATGTAATGCAAAGTAAAAATCATTTGAAAATAAAATAATTACTAAAGTAAAATGAATAAATATGTTGCCTTTTTAAGTTCTAATGAATTATATCAGCAATATTAACAATGTATTTTATGGTTTGTTTATTGAATGTCTTCAGCTTGAGTCCTGTAAATTTCTTGTGTTGTGTTTTACAGCTGCTCCTCTAGACAGTATCCAGAGTCTTGCTGCGTACTATGTGGAGTGTGTGAGGCAGGTTCAGCCGGAGGGCCCCTACCGCATCGCTGGATACTCGTTCGGTGCGTGTGTGGCGTTTGAGATGTGCTCACAGCTGCAGGCAGCCAAATGCCCTGTCGAGTATCTGTTCCTGTTCGACGGCTCGCACTCTTATGTGGCAGCGTATACACAGGTGCAGTACAAGAGCTCAGAAAACACCAAAACAGGAAATGTAATGCATCAGTTTGATCTCATGATCTTTTTTTTCCTTTGATAGAGTTACAGAGCCAAACTGACCCCTGGCAAAGAGTCTGCAGCAGAGACTGAAGCTCTGTGTGCTTTCATCCAACAGTTCACTGGCATTGAGTATAACAAGGTACTGTTACGTTTGGTTCTGGCATAGAAAAAAAAAAACGAAACAATAAAATAAAAAAAATATATAATAAAAATAATGAACATAATATAAAGCAGCTGCGTGTTGGCACAGTGGAAAGCGCTGTTGCCTCACAGCAAGAAAGTCACTGGGTTAAGCCTTGGCTGGGTCAGTTGGCATTTCTGTGTGGAGTTTGCATGTTCTCCCCATGTTTGCGTGTGTTATAATAAAAATATTAATAAATAAAAATGTAATATCTAAAATGTATAAAAATGTAATAAAAAATATATAAAATAAAATGAAACAGAATTAAATAATACAATTAAATAAAATATCAAAATTAAATACAACTAAATAAAATAATTAAATTAAATAGAATAATAAAATTAAATTGAAATAAAAAATAAAATCATTACTGTGAAACAAAATATAAAATAAAATATTGAAACTAAATAAAATAATTAAATAATAAAACTAATAAAATAATAAATTATCAAATAAAAACAAAAATGTTTTAATTAAATATTAAAATGTAAAATAATAAAATTAAACAAAATAATAACATTTTAAATAAAATAATACAACTAAATATAAATATCAATAATATAAAATAATTAAATAGAATTATAAAATTAAATTGAAATAAAAATAAAATAACAAATGTGAAATTTTTTTTATAAAATAATGAAATAATAAAACTAAGTAAAATATAAAAATTAACTAAAATAATACAACTAAATAATATAAAATAATTAAATAGAATAATAAATACATTTGAAATATAAAATAAAACAATGAAACTAAATAAAATATGAAATAATAAAAATAAATAAAACAATAAAATAATAAAACTAAATAAAATAAATAACATGTAAAAAATACTTTTTTAAATAATAATAATAATAAAATGTAAAATTTATAATAATATATAAAACCATATTTCCACTGTAGTATCACCATATTTCCCCAGTTAATTGATTACATTAAAATTTGCAACAACAAAAAATAGTATTGCAGGTTCTTAAGTTTTGTCTGAATTCTAAGATAAAATATACACAAATGTGTACATTTTCAAGCACACACAGAAAAATGAAAACATTGGACAAAGTCAGGTTTATAAATCTTTTTACTATGTAAAAGTTAATGGTTTAATAAAGAAGATTTTAAATGCTCTTTTTGCCATAATTTTATATAGAAAAAAATTGTTGTCATATTTCAGAAAATACTGTGAACATCCAGAAAAGAAATACATACTTTAAAATACATCATTGTTTGTAAAATAAAATGTTCAGGCAAATTAATATAAATGAACAAATCCTTTTGTTAAAACCTTCAGAATATAGATATGAATAAAATATAAATGTTTTGGTGTATAGAAGTTTTCTTTTTTATGTAAATGCATGGAGAATAAGCACATTTTGAGAAAACGATCTTTAAAATATGTATTGTAATTAAATTCTACAAAAAGTGTGATAAAGGAACACTTAAATGTGTGTTTTTAATGTTTCCTTTACATTACACTGAAAAAGCACTTTATGGAAAGCCAAAAAGGAAAAAGTGGAAGTTGAATAAACTAAGACAGGATTTTTTAAATATTTTTTATGAACTATCCTTTAAATCAGGGGTGTCCAAACTCGGTCCTGGAGGGCTGCTGTCCTGCTGAGTTTAGCTGTAACTTACTTCAACACACATGCAGAAAGTTTCCAGTATATCTAGTAAGAGCTTGATGAGCAGCTTTAGGTGTGTTTGATTAGGGTTGGAGCTAAACTCTCAAAGACACCGGCCCTCCAGGACCGAGTTTGGACACCCCTACTTTAAATCATAGGTCCTAGACTTGATTCCTAAAAGGCCGCAGCTCTGCACAGTTTTGCTTTAACCCTAAACAAACATAGCTGATCCAACTAATCAAGGTGTTCAAGACTACTGGAGGCTATTAAACAGATGTGAGTTGGAGGTGGTTGGAGCTTAACTCTCAAGCGGCCCTCCAGGAATTGAGTTTGAGACCATTGCTTTAAATAGTTTAATTAAATTAAAATAGTGCAGTCATCACCATTCATTCACATTAATGTAAAGCTAGTACTAATGCAGTTTCTGTATCCTGCCTGTTTGACGCAGCTGTTGGAGACGTTGCTGCCTCTGTCTGACCTGGAGGCTCGTGTGAACAAGGCTGTGGATCTGATCACATCCAGCCATAAGAACGTCAGTCAAGATATGCTCCATTTTGCAGCTTCTACATTTTACCACAAACTCAAGGCTGCCGACTGCTACGTTCCCACTTCCAAATATCACGGCAATGTCACCCTGCTGAGAGCCAAGGCTAGCAGCGAGTATGGAGATGGTTTGGGATCAGACTACAAACTGCACGAGGTAAGTAGATGAACCGCACACATAGGAGAAAATAAAGAGTATTTTAAAACTACACACTGAAGCAAACCACCTTTACATTTACCTTTACCTTTGACATTTATTGGTGTAAAACGCAAGAGAAGTGTATTACATAAAGTTGAAATATTTACATTTGAACAACTGATTTGAATGTAGATTCTTCTAATCTGAGTGGATAAAAAAAAGTATAAACGCTTAAATATGAAGTGTTTTAAGACAAAATCCACATATGTTCACCAAGACTGCATTTATTTGTTTTGAAAATACAGTAAAAGCTGAATTTTTTAAATATATAGTTAGAAATTATTATAATATGCTGATTTGGTGCTCAACGATTTATAATTATAGAAGAAACTGATAAAAAATTTAAATAAGATGTAAAAAATAATAATACATATTAATAAATAAGTGAAGTTTTACAAACTAATTTCAGGAGAAGCATGTGATATGATTGGTTGCCAGCTGGTCTCTCATTCGTAATCATTAATAAGCCAATCGGATTATTCCAAACTCACTATAAATAGCCCGTCTAGCATTACTCTACTATGTTCGTTTTTTGAAGAATCCCCCCCATCCACCCCATCTCCACCTTACCTCCTTTTACCAGGGGTAGCTCTCGAGAACTACCTGATCTCGTACCCTCTTACATGCTCATTGACCAGGCGAAAAAGTCCTGTGTGTAATGAATTACAGCGATTTACTTCAGCTTTACTTCATCACCACAGCCGCGTGTCAGAACAATAATAAAAGACGATTCAATCCCGGTTTGTGGACGTTAAATCAGGTTTATTTTGTACATTATCGTAACCGATATCCATACAGCAGAGGACATTAACCTGTATAGTCACATTTGCTTGCAAAGACCGTGCAAAGCTAAACGAGCGCGCTGTATGTATGTGCGTGTGTCTGCGCTGTGTGTGTGTCTGCGCTGTGTGTGTCTGTGTGTGTGCGTAAACTTTGTAATGACATCGCGTGTGACTCATCCTGCAGCTCCACACAACAAATTCACCAAATAATCATTGATAAAGGTTTTACTGTAGTATTTGTCACAAACGTTACGTGAGATCTGCTTCCTTCATGTCTGTCTGTTGTCTGAGGCAGCCGAGGGCGGAGACTGAGGCACGCGCGGCAGGCATGTGGAAACGATGGGTGGGGAGGACTAGCCTTAAAGGCGCAGTACACAAAAACAGTAAAAATCCATTGAGACCTATAAAACACCATCTAGTGAAAGCTATAATAAATAATCTTATGGGTGTTTTGAGCTGAAACTTTACAGACACATTCTGGGGACACAAAAGACATATTAAATCTGGAAAAAGGGGTAACCTATGTGCCCTTTGATATTTTTGTGGAAACCAGGACCCTATTCTTCAGAATTTTTGGATGAGTACAAATGTCAAACCAACAAAAATCATACTAGCCAAAATCTTTGAATAGTAGTATGAAATTTGTCTAATAAAGCAACAAATGAAACCTCTACCACCAAATAGATATCAAAAAGTCATTTTGCCTTTATTTTGAGGCACAAAAAAATACAGGTGTCTTAAAATGTTGAGCTGATGCCTGTTTCACACATACTCCATCTGCAGTGCACTGTTAAATTTTGCTGTATTTGTCTAAAACCATTCTTGAGTGGCTCGCAAATGTATTTGATTACTCGAATACATCAAAATAAGTGAACTTTTTCCAAACATATTTGATTAGATTGCTTTCATAGTAGAAACTGTATATTTGCTCATTTAATTGAACAGTCACAAAATACAACCTACTGGCCAATCATGATTATTATAGGATGCATAGTAAAAAAAAGTGTGCAAAAATACGGTATCCATACTTGCCAGCGTTTGCACCAGAACGCATGGATTACAAACAAAATTATAAATGCCATCAGTGTAACCGTTTGAAATATTATGGTATTATTATCTTCTTTTCATCTGTTAAACTGCCAATCTATATTGTAAAAAGTTTTATGATGAAACTCTGCGCACTTTTAATCACAGGGGAACTACTTTTGGATCTGGGAAGTGGATTATGCTGAGAGGAAGATTTAAACTTCAGTGTTGCGCATGCAGTATTAACGGCTGGATTGTGGTTTGTCTGCAGGTGTGTGACGGGAAGGTGTCTGTTCATGTGATCGAAGGTGACCACCGGACCTTCCTGGAGGGAGAAGGTGTCGAGTCTATATCCGGCATCATCCACAGCTCACTGTCTGAACCCAGAGTCGGCACGCGAGAGGGCTAAGCCTTCACAGCAAACCTCTTTTACTTTATTTCTGTATTTCTTCACCATATTTCTGTAGCTTTCACCTCACGAAGCACTGTCACTGCGTATTTAACCTTTCCCAATCTCTTCAGAACTCTCACCCACAAAATAGCCTTATAAAAACGTCTATTTTTATTATCTTAGATGCTTAGCACACTTCATTCCTCACCTAAATGTTTATATTCCATGCTGGGAACAAAAACACATCTGTTTGTTTGCTTTTTTAAGGGATGGTTCACCCAAAAATGACATATTTGAGATAAATTTGAGAAGAAATGTAAGATATTGTATAGAGTTGACTACCACAGTTTTTGTCTTCCAGCTATGAATACCAATAGCTTACATTCATCAAAATATCTTCTTTTGTGTTGACTAAATAGTGAGTAAAGTTCATTTTTGGGTGAAATGTCCATTTAAAAACGTAATTAATTCTATAAATCTACTGTGAAATCTATAAACATCACCTATTTCTGGCATGTGGGTGAATTGAATGCCATCACTGACTCTAACCTCTTGAAGTCTGCTAAAGGTTCTCTGTGTTCATCTTCATTCAGATTTTGTCCATTTCCAACCTAATGATGCGGACTGCATTTCAAGGCTTTACTGTATACAAATCCACATATTAGCCGTAGGAAATCTAGTTACGCACATGGCTGAGATTGCTGTTTACCAATGTTTGAGCAGTTACTGACGCTTCAGCAGTACTAGTTGAAACTAGCTTCACTTGTTTACCGTACTATAGCAGTTTTGCTCATTTCTGAATGATATTCGCCAGGTTCTCTTGATGTTGAGCATCTAAAAAATGGTGCGTTTGAAGAGAAAGTGTATATGAAGATATTCTTGGATGGAATAAGCGTTAAAAGGGATAGTTCACCAAAAAAGGAAAATTGTGCCATCATTCACTCTAAACCTGTCTTCTGTTGAACTCAAGTAATTTTTTGTTCCTACTATGGAAGTCAAGATGCTTCAGAATATCTTGTTTTGTGTTCAACAGATGGAAGAAACTCATAAATGTTTACTAGTAAAAGTGTGAGTAAATGAGGAAGAAATGTTCATTTTTGGGTGAACTGGCCCTTTAAGAGAGCTGGCTAATTGACTTCTTGTTAATGTTTACGTTTAAGTTATGGGTTAATTCTGGAACGTTGTTACTTTAAAACGATCTGTTATCTCACTGTTGCACAAGCTAAAAGCAATTAAAGCACTAACGTGGAATGCTTGGCAATCCCGAGGGAATCTTCTCGGCTCGTACTGAAACGTTAGCTTCGCTACTTAACCGTTGATCAATAACTGGAGTATTAACCTTGTGTTGATGTTTCTCATCCTCTTTTTGAGGGTCGTACCAACATTCCTTATTCCTGCTGTATATGTTCTGGTATTAATTGGCTGCTTGAATATTTCATACAGTATGTTGTAGCAAATTCTTCTGTAAGTTCGTAGCGCAAAATCACTTGTTTTATCTTAAATCTTGAAGTGTCGTTTGGAGTAGGAGTGCACTAATGGAGGTACGAGTAATTTCCTAACAGTGACATGATTGACTTTTCTGTCACAACTGGAAAATATCCCTTTTTTAGAAAGCAAATCACTTTATTTCTGAGACTAATTCTCAAAGTCAGTGACGAACTGTGATTTCTTTCATTGTTTAGAGCTAAGCTGAAAGAGCTAGAGTTCATTTTTCTATTTTTTGGTGTCATTTTCCCTGTATTTATTGTACTAGTTCAATAAACAAAAAGCTATTACTAACATATACGCATTCATTTTTTTTTATCAACAAAATTGGATATTCTGAAACTGTGGTGGTAATTTAAGTTTCTGTATATTTTTTCAAAAAAAATATTAAGTGTAATATAGATTACATTTTTCCCCCATATCCTTTCCTGACATTCAGTATAAAAAGGTACAGGGGTTGGACATTGAAACTGAAACGTCTGGTTTTAGAGGACAATAATTCACTAGTATGGTGGAGGGCCTCCTTTTGCAGCCAATACAGCATCTATTTGTCTTGGGAATGAAAGATACAAGTCCTGCACAGTGGCCAAAGGGGTTTTGTGCCATTCTTCTTGCAGCATAGTGGCCAGGTCACTAGGTGATGCTGGTGGAGGAAAACATTTCCTGCTCCTCCAAAACACCCCAAGTGACTCAAAAATATTTAGATCTGGTGACTGTGCAGGCCATGGGAGATGTTCAACTTCACTCATGGTTTCTGCAGGTTTAATCAAGTCAAATTTAAGACTTTTTAAGACCATTATGAATTAAATTTTAGACTTATGCAGGGCTAAACACTAATGATTATATCTAATGAGCCGATCAGCTGCCACAAAAACATAAAAATAAATAAATAATAATAATAATCAAATGTACTTATTTCTTAGTGATCTATTTTAACGTGCCAAAACAATAAAACTCTAGTTGTATGCACTTTTTTCAACGTAGTATTTCTTTTTCTTTTTTTAATGACAAGTTTAACATTGTTAAAAGTTTATTTATTTTGGAGACAATGACATCAATAATCAAAAATATACTTTTGGTCCAAAATGATTGAGTATAGTGCATCATGTAAAGTAATATGTTGATCTGTTTTTATCATGATGAATTGTGTAATTATTTTTAGTTTTCTTTCCCTGATTAGGGAATTTAATTAAGAGAAACTGCTGTAAAAATGTCAATTGGATCTCTTTACAATAAAAAAAAAATATATATATATACCTACAAGACAATATTTCAGTGGATTTTAACTTTTAAGGCCTAAACTTTAACTATTTATTATTTAATTTTAAGATTAATTAAGACCACGTGGATACCCTGTTCCTTTTCAGGTTCATCAAATCACTCTATCAGCAGTCTTGCTGTGTGTATTGGTGCATTATCATCATGATACACAGCACCATATTCAATATACAATGTTTAAACCATTGGGTGCACATGGTGCTCCAAAATGGTTCGATAGTTCTTGGCGGTGACACACCCATCTAGCACAAGTATTGTGCCTAAAAGGAATGCCATGATATTGCAGCCCAAACAATCACTGATCCACCCCCATGCTTTAGTCCGTAACTCTCCCAGATGTGAGATAGACAGTGAAGGTGGACTAATCAGAAAACAATACGTGTTTCACATTGTCATTTCACATTTGATTTAATAACAGGATCAACTATAATATATTTATTACTGTTTATTATGGCATGTACAGTTGAAGTCAGAATTATTACCCCCTCCCGTTTATTTTTTCCCCAATTTCTGTTTAATTAACAGAAACAGTTAAACTCATTTCTAAATATAATAGTTTTAATAACTAATATGAATGCCATGATGACAGTGAATAATATTTGACTAGATATTTTTCAAGACACTTCTATACAGCTCAAAGTGACATTTAAAGGCTTAACTAGGTTAATTAGGCAGGTTAGGGTAATTAGGCAAGTTATTGTATAATGATGGTTTGTTCTGTAGACTATCGAAAAAACATTTGCTTAAAGGGGCTTATAATTTTGTCCTTAAAATGGTGTTTAAAAAATTTAAAACTGATTTTATTCTAGCCAAAATAAAACCAATAAGACTTTCTCCAGAAGAAAAAATATCATCAGACATACTGTGAACATTTCCTTGCTCTGTTAAAACATAATTTGGAAAATATTTCAAAAAGATAAAACAATTCAAAGGGGGGCGATTAATTCTGACTTTAACTGTATATACAAATCCCTTTTGTAAACTTCATTACAAGCACCTAAATGTGACTTTTATGCATTAAGTTTAAATAAAAAGTATTATAATCCAATTTTCTTTACATTTTTATTAAAAAAAAAACTGAAATCTGTAACAAAATACACTTGTCAACCAAACAAAAAGTGGTCACATTCATTTTTAAAAGCATCCCATTGGAAGACTTCTGAGTAGCTGTGATGTGTATATTGTCTGCTTTTTCTGGCTTCAGAATTATAAAAGAAAAACAATATTAACATATTTACATAAAGATGAAATTACAAAAACCAAAGAGTAACATTGGCCTGCTTTAAAATCCATATTCACTCTTTACAGTTATACTCATGCACTGCATAAAGGCACAGTGTGAGGGAAAGATGCATGCATAGAGTATCAATACGAGCAAATTGATGCTAACGCTTATACGTGTAGCAAAGTAGACAGAGGAATCAGAAACACCAAACAATAAGGTTTCTGTAGTTAACGTTTACGAACATGATCAAGCAATGAACAAGACATTTATTGTAGAATTTATTCATCTTTGCTAACATTAGTTCTTGTTAACTAACTCACAGCGCATTAACGTTAGCACACTTTTGAATTTGAACAATGCATAACTAAATGTTAAATTCATTTAATAAAAGCTGTATTGTTTGCTCTTGGATCATGTAAGTAAATCCGTTAACTACCGGAACCTTAAAGTGTGAGTGAGAAATCCTCTTTGCAGATGCAAGTGAAAAAGCTTGGAGATTGTCATCAGGATGTTTGTACGACTGAAATGTTTGGTTGTTTTGGTTTAAGGCTTGATCCAGTGTCGTCCGCCATTTCCCAGCTTTCCCTGAGACTTTTAATGTTCTTCATTATCATCATCATCAGCATCCTCTTGTGAATCACTGCTATCACCCAAACCCAAATCTTCAATACCGTCATCGTCATCAGGATAATCATCGTCCGCCAAACGTTGCTGTAACTCCTCCAGCCCCAAAAAGCGTTTCAGAAGTGCAGCAAGTGCCTCAACATCGCTGAACAAAAAGCCAAATTAACTTTTAATAACAGTAAATGTCAAACACATTGCAAAACAACAAATATTCTAAAAAAAAAAAAAAAAGTGCTATACTGTATATTTTTTATATGTTCCTTTAAAAGTCATAGCAATATTCTGAATTGTAACGGGTTGGGCGATGTCGACCAATTTGGCATCGTACGATGTCTAATGTGAAACATCGCGATGGACGATGGCATCTGCTTTGTTTTACTCATAACCAAATCATAAATAAATAAAGATAAGTTACACACAAATTACCACCTGTCAATCCCTTTTTCCGCGGGACTCTGGCATGAATAGGCAGAGTGATCTGTGTCGTTATAATGGCGTCGACAAACTTGGTTGGTAAAAAAGGTGCACAAACAACAGCAACCAACCAACAGTATCTGAGGTTTTTACTAAAATTACTAAGTATAAGCGTGAAAGCGAAAGAAGCAGTGTACTGATGCTGTGACACGTTACCTGATAGATTCAAAAGACCGAAGAGTCGTTAGAGACAAGATTAATTAAATATCATGTTTAACAACTATAGTGAGACGAAATCCAGCGGTACATCCTTGATAAACTGTCCGACGTGCACTGCTCTCTGGGGTTTGTGCTCAAAGCATCCGCTGACTACCTGGAGCTCATGACAAGAGTGTGTGTGTGTGTGTGTGTGTTCTAGTGATTTTTCAGCGAGCATTTTCAGCGGTATAGTGTGGACTCAGGGTGAAACTCAGGCGCTAGGTGAAACGCCAGTGTGGATGTGGATTGTTTTTGTTCTAAAATGCCATTTTAAAACTAGGCTGTATTAGTGTAAACAGGATCTAAGTGTGTGTTTTTCACGAGCGGGTTGCTGCTGCGATGGGGATGGGGCAGAGGATCGCGATGTCTGCTCAGCATCATGATGTCCATTGGCAATGGCATCGTCTATCAACCCAACCCTAATTGTAATGCAATTAATAATTGTGTCCATTTTTATTAAGAATTTTTATTATTATTATTGTAAAAAAACTGCTTTTGCTGTTTAATTATTTTTTGATAGAGTGATGTGTTCTTTGACGAGTAGTATAAAACAGAGATGCCTAAAGTTGGCCCATTGTAACCTTTGATTTGGCCCACCATCCCATCTTAGAAGAGAGTGAGAATGATGGAGAGGGTTGATGTGTTGTATTGCTGAGCAACAAAAAATCAATAAAATGTAATGTTTCAATAAAATGCTGTAATTGAATCTGATTAAAATGTAAATACTGTCACTCGGACAGAGGACTTTGCAGAAATGGTCTGTGAGCAAATCATGGCAAAATCTAGTGTAACTCCATTCTGTTATGAATGAGATTGTTGTTTTTACTGTAGTAAAAGTTCATTATAAAATGTAAAACAAATAGATACAGAATTAGTTCATATAAAGCAATGTTTTCTAGTTATCTTTAAATTTTATTAAATAAATTTGGAAATTACCCATGGCAATTATATTTACATCCTGCCCACTAGCCTCAGTCAAGTTTGGTTTTTAGCCCTTCGTAAGGAAAAGTTTAGGCACCCCTGGCTTAAAAGGAACAATTTCTTTTTATTTTTTGTAACATGATAAATGTCACAAAAATACTATTGTTTATATTGTTATATATTCTATATATTCTTTTTTCTGTTAAACACAAAAGAAGATATTTTGAAGAAGGCTCAAAGCATGTAACCATTTACATAGCAGGAAAAACAAATACTACAGAAGTCAATAGTTACAGGTTTCCAGCCTTCAGAAGAAAGAAACACATAGATTTGGAACCACTTAAGAGTGAGTAAATGATCAGTTTTCAGTTTTGGGGGATTTATTCCTTTAATTCTTACCCCAAAAATATGTGTGGAATAAAAGTTTTTTTTTGATATTACTAATCAACAAATTATTAGAATTACTAATTAAAATACATCTACTTTAAACTACCAATAAAAGATTTGGAGTTACTAATATTTAAAAAATCTTAATGACTAATTATTGAAAAAATGAGTAACTCCAAATCTCGTATTAGTAAGCCCACACGGAGAATGAGCACGCAGAATTCCGCAGATTTTTAGCTCATTAATTCTGTTTATTTACTTGAGTAAATGTGTGTAAATCTGTATTTATTTCGTTTTTAAATTAATTACAGTAATATTATTGACTAATATGAAAATGTTCATCTGATTTATGTACAATGCAGTTTGTACAGTAATATTTTCTGTCTTTTAGTAGATCTACTATATGAGAGACTTGCTTCGTTTACCAAATAAAGTGAATCTAATTGGATTTGCATTTTAAACATTAAATAGAAGTAAAAAAAAAAATATTTTTATTTCACATATTAAGGTTTTAGTTATGAGACTCCCAAAATAATTCATCTGAAATCCACAGATTTTTACCAAAATTCTCTGCAGTTATAGCAAAAAACGTCCGCAAATTCTGTCTGGCTCTACTAAAATACATATATTTCAAACTACCAATAAAAGATTTGGAGTTGCTAATATTTTAAATATCTTAATTAAAAATATTAGTAACTCCAAATCTCTTCTTGGTAGTTTGAAATATACAGTGTGTATTTTATTATTCAATTTTCTCATTCATTTTGCTTCGGCTTAGTCCCTTTATTCATGAGGGGTCACCATAGCAAAATGAACCTCCAACTTGTCCAGCATGTTTTGCACAGTGGATGCCCCTCCAGCTGCAACCCAGTACAGGGAAACACCCATACACTTTCACACGCACACTCACACACTACGGACAATTTAGTTTATTCAATTCACCTATACTGCATGTCTTTAGACTGTGGGGGAAACCGGAGCACCCAGAGGAAACCCACACGAACACAAGGAGAACATGCAAACTTCACACAGAAATGCCAACTGACCCACTCAAACCAAGGACCTTCTTGATGTGAGGCGACAGTGCTAACCACTGAGCCACCCTCCATTTTTTATTATTATTATTATTCACAAAATTACTGTTGTTATTTTTTTAAAACCATATCATAGGACTGTGAATGAAACTACTTTTCATACCTGCGTGACCCAAGTGTGGCGCTCTGTGTAAGGGGGTAAGAGAAGCCCGTAGCCAAACGCAGCACTACCAGGTAACCCTTCCCAAGATACCTCACCCTCTCTTCCTGAACACTGACGTCCCGCAGGTGCCGCAGATCTAACAGCACTGACCCAAAGAAAACAACCTTTTCATCTTAGAGGTAATTCTAAAAGATACAAATATTTTCAGCTGATGCTAAACTCACCTTTCTCATGCCCTCTTTTCCACAGAGTCAACAACATGGTATAGAGACTGAAGGTCTTCAGTTCGATCTCGTTCTTAGATTTATTAAACACTGCCTCCTATGAGCAAAGCCACACAGATTCTTAGTTATGACAGTTAAACATGCATCCACTGGCCACTTTATGTACACCTGTTCAACACAAATAATCAGCCAATCACATGGCAGCAGCTCAATGCATTTAGACATGTAGATGTGTTCAATAGAATAGAATCATTGCCATTGGAACGTGGGAAGTCCAATGAAATTGAAGTGCTTTACGTATATTAGGCCAGATGGACAAATGACACTTTACACAGTTTATGCACTTAAAGGGATAGTTCACCTAAAAATGAAACATTAGGAGTGGTTCTAAATCATGTATTTATTTCTTCTGTTGAACAACAAAAATGATATTTTGAAGAAAGCTGAAATCCTGTAGTAAATTGACTTATATACTATGAGAGTCAACAATTACGGTTTTCCAACATTTTTTTAAATATCTTCTTTTATGTTCAATAGAAGATAGAAACACAAACTGGTTTGTAACAAGGGTGGGTACTTTAAATGATGACAGAATTTTCAGTTTTGGGTGAACTATTCCTTTAACATGAATCATGCAAGAAACAGTTACGTATATGGTGCCAAAATGTATGTACAGTTGAAGTCAGAATTATTAGCCCCCCTTTAAAAATTTTTTTATATTTTTTAAATTATGTTTAACAGAGCAAGGATTTTTTTTTCTGGAGAAAGTCTTATTTGTTTTATTCTGGCTAGAACTAAACTGAACTTAAACACTGAAAACTGAACTGACACTGTTTCAATTCACTATAAACTTCCATGTGAAGCTGCTTTGACACAATCTACATTGTATAAGCGCTATACAAATAGAGATGAATTGAATTGAAATAGAACAAAAGCAGTTTTAATTTTTTAAGAACCACTTTAACGTTAAAACTATTAGCTCCTTTAAGCTACGTTTTTTGTTCAATAGTCTACAGAACAAACCATTGCTATACAATAACTTGCCTAATTACCCTAACCTGCCTAGTTACCCTAATTAAACTAGTTAAGCCTTTAAATGTCACTTTAAGCTGTATAAAAGTGTCTTGAAAAATATCTAGTCAAACATTATTTACTGTCATCATGGCAAATATAAAATAGATCAGTTATTAGAGATGAGTTAATAAAACTATTATGTTTAGAAATGTGTTGAAAAAATATTCTCTCTATTAAACAGAAATTGGGGAAAAAATAAACAGGGGGGCTAATAATTCAGGGGGGCTAATAATTATGACTTCAACTGTATTTTGCATAGGAAATTGACATTTCCATATACCAAAATATAAATGTAGGTAGTTTGTACAATAAAGTCGCATATATTACATTTGAACCCATATTGAACATAAAATGACAGATATTCAGATGATCTCAAACTGAGGATCGCAATCGGGGTTGATTTAAAGGGATAGTTCACCCAAAAATGTTAATTGTCATCATATATTCCTCCTCCACTTTTTCCAAAAGATGATATTTTGAAGAATGTTGGAAACCAGAAGCCATTGACTACTATAGTGTTGTTGTTTTTTACTATGAAAGTCAAAGGTTGTCAGTTACCAACACTGTTCAAAATAACTTAATTTGTGTTCAAGAGAATAAAGAAACTCAAAAATTATACAAATCTAAAGTGAATTTTCATTTTTGAGTCAACTAGGCCTTTTAGTGATTTTAGTGGTTAATGGTGGCAGACGGACTGGTCTGAGTATTGCAGAAACTGCTGTTCTACTTTGTTTACATGCATAGCCATGTCTATAGTTTACAGAAAAAGGTCAGAAAAAAAGAAAGTGGCAATTCTATGGTTGAAAATGGCTAGTTGAGGTCAGACTGGTTCTCAAACAACCACTTGTTACAAAAGAGGTCTGCAGAAGAACATTTCTGAATGCACAACACATCAAACCTTGACGAAGAAAAAGAAGAAGAGCACACTGAGGATATAATTCACTAAAACTGGACAACTGAGGATTGGAAAAAGGTTGTCTGGTTTAAATAGTCTCCATTTCTGCTACAAAATTGAGAGGGTTAAGTAAGAATTTGGAATAAAGAACATGAAAGCGTGAATATATTCTGAGGAGGATTAAAGGATTAGTTCACCCAACGATGAAAATGCACCAAAAAACTAAAGTAATAACTTTGTTCATCAATGTATCAGATCATGGTATGCTTTTACTACAGGCAATGCTTGTGTGTTGCACTGCTGATTCTAATGGAGTAGTAAATGCACACCCTGCTAACCTGTGACATAAGAGAAGAGATATGCAAACAGGTTTGCATTTACAGTCTTTTAGTATGCAAAAGTGTTTTTAGAGCTTTGTATGATTACAGTTGAAACACTAAAATGACATGAAATGTTTTGACCATGTTTTTGGTTTCTTTGAACATCTCGTTGAACATCTATGGAGGATGAGAGAGCTCTTGGATTTCATCTAAAACATCTTCATTTGTGTTCGGAAGATGAATAAAGGTCAGGGGATTGGAACGACATGATGGTGTGTAAGTAATACCTATTTTCATTTTTCGTTGAACTAAAACTAAAGCTGTTCTGAGGACTAATTGGGGTCTACTTAGTGTACCTAATAAAGTGTCCAGTGAGTGTACATTTCAAATATAAAGATGGATAAAGCATGTATAAAACATCTCCATACCTCCCACTCCTCCATATTCTGCAAGGCTACAAAAAAGCAGCCCGTCACATAGAAAATCTTCCATAATATGCTGTCTACAACAACAGGGAAAAGCTAAATGAGCAACACGGATCAACAACAATCCTTCCTATTTTTGCTTCATTCACTTCCAGGGTTATCAGATCACACACTGAGGAAACACTTCTCACCAGAGCTGTAATAGGCTGCCGCCAGTCCAACTGAAGCAATTCCTGTCAAAAGAGGAAGAAGGGAGACATTTAAAGATATTTGCACGTTCAACACTTCACAACTCCACAAAATTCTGTTTTCAAGTTTCTCACACCGACAAGGATGGACCAAGATCTGATTCCAGGAGATCTCTTCAAATGAAGAAGCTCAGGTGTGTGTTTTTCTACAATCATATACCCCATCTGTTAGAAAACAAACACAAAGATGTTAATAATAGGTGTTTTTGTAGCATCACAATAATTATAACATGCCAGAACAGGCTTAGTACACAAAACACAAACGTGTATTATAAACAGTAAGTTACAGTATATTAAATATTAATAAAAGCACAAAGACAACACCCTCATCGACGTGATCACAGATGTCCTGTCATAAACTGACAGCATGTAATAGTATCTGACGTCACTTACCTCGTTACTTTGCTTTCTCTCTTTAAATAAATAAATTTAATTGTTTTCTATATTTATTCAATCTTAAATGTAGACATTTGCTACGGAAAACTCTTGAAAAACAGATTAAGGAAATAAAATGTGTAGCTCCAGAAACGATCACAACCCTGCCTTCTGATGACGTTGATTTCCGCTAGCGTTCCGATTGGGTAAAGGTATTTAAGGACCCGCCCTCTGTACTTTAATGCCTCCTTCCTTCACACGGTTATGAATATATTTTAAGTTCAAAGAGAGCGTGAGTTGTGGCACGTGCATAATCTGAAACAAAGTATCAAAATAAGTGATTACTGGAATACTGTAGTAAGCTAGTTGAAAATGGCTATTCATTCAGCACCTTTTAGCACCGTGTGTGTCCTCAAACGCTATAACTGTATTCAAAAACATTTTACATACGGTTACATGGCATTGTTTGGTCGGTCTGGGGGGAGTTGACACCAGAGTTGCTGATTCACGCATGCGTGTCGATCCAAGCAGAGTCATTCTCGCAAATCGGTTCGTTCAAACAGTTTGATTCTATGAATCGATTCTTTTTTATTATTAATAATAATTCAATGCCACAAGAACAATAGGTATTACATATTTAAATAGTTTCTGAAAGAGAAAATATCTAAAAAAAAGATAGACATTTACATGAAATTAAATGTTTTCAGAGGATTACATTTTTTTGTTTTGTGATTGTTCTAAAAGATTTACATATAATTTAAAGTCATCCACAAAATAGGAAAAGTTGGGTTTATATTGATTATATTATCTTTCCAAAATAATAAGAATTGATTCAAAGAACTAAATCAAATGTTTTTTACGTCATGTCAAATTCATAACATTGCGTAGTCAATTATATTATATAATAATACTATTAAAGATATGAACAATATGCTTATTGAATTTTTTTAATCAGCTCCTGTTTTGAAGCAAAATAAATCGCCTCTTTATAAAAAAGGTTAATTAGTGTTTCAGTTTCTTAATTCTTGAATTAAACAATGG
The DNA here is from genome assembly GCA_903798205.1 of Danio tinwini. Taxonomy (NCBI): domain Eukaryota; kingdom Metazoa; phylum Chordata; class Actinopteri; order Cypriniformes; family Danionidae; genus Danio; species Danio tinwini. Next base: position 16,725 of record CAIGQZ010001474.1, on the reverse strand, counting down.
TAACCTGCACAGTTACCCTAAATCCGGATCACAGCGAGTATTTGAGGTTTTTTATTATTTAATTAGGGTTATTTATCCGATTTATGACAAATCAGGCGTCATAAGCCATCATAAGAAGTCATAAGATACGGCTCACAGTTGATCGTTTGTGAAAGAGACGATTCAGTGAAACGGTTGATTTGGTTGATAAGATCCGACTCAAAGGGACGATTCTTTCACGAATCGGACACCGCTAAAGGACAATGGAGTCGGATATGCTGGAGCGAAGCCGAAACACGATCCTTCTACCGAGAATGTGGCCCGTTGGGATTATTCAGAGTTGTGAAACGAATGATTGGAGAAACATTAGCGTTATATGACCGCAGTGCGCCGTTTTCTGATGACCAGCTCGAGCTTTCAAGTGTCAATAAGAGAAGTTCCTGCTGCTGTGTCGTCTGGGTTTCCCCTCAACAATAAGGACTTCATATGATTTTTTTAACGTGAGTTACTAGGCCTGTTTCTGTGGCTTATTTTAGTTATGGTGCAGGTTGTTGTGTAAATGCCACGGGTTATCTGAGGAAACCGAAGTCCTCCGCATTTCTTGTCCTCTGTCTTTTATTTATCACCCATAACATGCTGAGAAGATGAATGCAATCCAACTGCTTAACCCGTCATTATGTACAAAAGCATGAAAAATCCCCAAAACAGTAATTAGGAGAAACTGAATAGCGCACATCATGGGAACCTTAAAATATCACATTTCCTTTAAATAGCTGCTTGTGTGAATATTTGAGGTTTATAGCGGGGCTTTACTGTAACTCTTTTAATTCTAACCCCCTCTTTATGATTAATATGTGTTTTTGTTGTCATATAACACCCAGAATGCGATAAGTTTTCTTTTACTCACAGAAAGTATTTATGGCACTGAATGTTTCAGAGTCTCCCATTACAATGTCTGAAGTCAAAATTGGACGGAAGAAAGAAAAGTGTGAGAACTGCACAAAACAGGTAATATTCATATTTATTATATCGCACTGTTTTTAACTAAACACATTAAAGCTATAATTCACAACAAAGTCTTAACTAGCAGTAATATACTCACCCTCAGGCCTACCAAGATGGGATTCTTGTTTACTTTGGTCAAATTTTAAAGAATTTCTAGCTGAAACTGCATTTCTTTAATGATTAAAAAAGTCAAATGCTACCAGCACTTTGAGAATTTATAGCAAAACCTGTGGCTGCATTGAGTTCTTTAAAGCGAAATAATCAGTCTGCAAAAAAAGCAAACATTTTTTACAATGTTATTACCTTTATTTCTCAATGGAGCTCAAATTATACATTTAAAAAATAAAATTCATATAGGTACAGCACATTTCACATTTACAAAATCCAATTTCAAAATTCAAAACACAATTTTATAAATGGAATTATCAATTTACAAGAAAATCATAAATATTTTCGCCAAATGAATTGGATTTGGGTATATTATGAATTGCCTTGAATTTACGAATTGGATTTGTGTATTTATGAATCATGTCTGGAACTTACTAATTGATTTGTGTATTTTTGAATCCTATTTTGAATTTATGAATTGGATTTGTGTATTTTTGAATTATGTTTTGAATTTACAAATAGTTTTTGTGTATTTATGAATCATATTTTGAATTTGCAAATTGGATTTGTGTGTTATGAATCGTGTTTAAAATTTACAAATTGGATTTGTGTATTTATGAATCGTGTGTTGAATTTACGAATTGGATTTGTGTGTTTTATGAATCGTGTTTTAAATTTACAAATTGGATTTGTGTATTTATGAATCGTGTGTTGAATTT
>CAIGQZ010001469.1:6311573-6343534 GCA_903798205.1 Danio tinwini | reverse complement strand
CTAATAATTATGCACAGTAATAGTCACCTGCACACACAGATATCCTCCTAAAATAGCGAAAACTAAAAACTAACTAAAAACTACTTCCAGAAATATTCAGCTTTGATATTAATGAGTTTTTTGGGTTCATTGAGAACATGGTTGTTGTTCAATAATAAAATTAATCCTCAAAAATACAACTTGCCTAATAATTCTGCACTCCCTGTAATACTACATTCTTCATTTTAGGTGTTGTTCAGTGTGCATGTAAAATAATGCAATACACAAGGACTATAATAGATGTATACATAGTGATTTTGTTGTTATTAACACTCAAGCAAAGTCATACCAACTTAATATACATGTTATGACTTTGATGGAATCATGTGCTTTTCTGATTCTTTTTTGTAGGTTCTTCCAGGCAGAATGTTCAGAAAAGGCCCTGGAGTGATGCTGAAAAAAAAGCGGTTTGGCGACAACTTGGGACCTGCATAACGCTAATGAAAGTTCCTGGGAAAGACAAATGTTTAAAGTGCCTAGAGAAAGAACCAGTGCTTCAAACCAGGGGCTGGAGAGATGTCAAAAATCATGTTCACAATGCAATCCAATCAAAAAAGAAGAAACTGATTGATTTAAATTTCTGTTCTTAAAAGAAGTTAGTAATTTTAGTGTGAACTAACCTTGAACCTCTATCCCTCTTAAATTCATTCTGATTGTCTGACTATATTCATCATAACAAACAAAACTTTACATTTTTCTCTTTTTTAGTTTTGCCATCCAGCTGTGTACTTATAGAGCTGACAATTCTATATTGAAATTTTAATTCAATAAACAATTTCTGTTAGAAATTGCCATCTTCTCTTATTTCTAATTTTGGAGCTTGTATTGTGGTTGTCAAATAACAGGTTTTTGTTTCTCTATAATTTATATCAAAGTGGGTATTTCACTCAACTGCTAAAACTTAAATAACTTGTGACCAAGACCATGTCTGTGGTTAGAGTGGTGTTTGTCATCAGCGCAAACTTTAACTGCAGTGTTTTTTTTTCTTGTTTTCTCTGATTTGTAAACTCTTCAGTTGTGCAACTACTCAAACTCACAGTGCAGTTGATGTCACAGATTTTAATTCAGCTGGTATTCTTTATCATAATATAAGCAGGTTGGAGAATTTTAAAAAAAAAATTGTTTTGAAAATACCATGAAGATATCAACAGATTAACAAAAAAATTGGGTAACTTTATGTAAAGGTGTCCTTGTTACATGTAGGCCAACCATAACCCTAACCATATAGTTTGTGTATGTAGTTAATTAATATTACTCAGTATTTAAATGTATGATAATGCTGTAACAAGGACATCTTAAAATAAAGTGTAACCAAATATTGTTTTCAAACAGTTATTTATCATCTAGACTCATGCAACATGCATTATAAAAAAAGGTGTACAGTAAAAAAGAAAAAAAAGAAAACATGCAACAGTAAACAGCTGACAAATGTCTGGGAAAATATATGAATATAACAAGTTTTATTATTAGCCTGCTTTATAAGGTGGTAGCATGGAGTAAGTGTCATCATGACTGACTTTCTTTAGTCAAATGCGTTAGTGAATCATGAGTTTGCAGTGAGTCGATACTCCGGAAGTGCTGTGGCCCTCGTGGATTCGTCATTTGCGCTTTTACTCAGTTTTACGCAGCAGTTCGGATGGATGCGAGATGGACAGACATCATTTCTCTATGATGGATGAATTTTCAGTTCACCCGGAGCTCACATGCATTCCATAGAGAACGTTCTGTGTGGATGGAATCAACTTCGATCCGTTTCACCACTAATTATAGTAAGTTCATTTCTTATATCAACCAAATGTTGGCAGGGTTCGTGTTCACGGACACACACAAATAGAAATTGGTGTCAATGACCATGACTGACGAAATGAAATGACCATTTTGTGATCTAGCATAATTTTCCTTAGTCCAGACCGTCGAGACTATTAACCAATCATGAAATCAGCAGGCTATTTACAAAATGTATCAGCATTTTGAACTGTTTGAGTAATTAAAATGACAGTCAAACAAATTAATTCAGTGTTTAAAAGTGTTATTTGGACTAAAATCAGCTTCTATTATCGCTTTTAATAACCGCTTCACATAATCGCTGAACTGAAATCTGCCTAGTAACAGCGCGGTCCTCACAACACCCCAGCCGACTCCACCAGTTTTGAAAACATGGCGTTTTTGCAGATTTAAAGTGATTTCCTGTGTCTCGGCTCCCCTCTAGTGGCACTACTATTTTTTTCATTCTTCTAGCATTAACAGAAAGGGGGGGCCTTACAACATGCTGCAGGGTCATGGCCCTCACAAGTATAGCAAAACACGTATGTGTGTGTGTGTGTGTGTGTGTGTGTGTGTGTGTGTGTGTGCGCGTGTATGTGTGTGTGTGTGTTACAACCGGCTCAAAGTTGCAACATTAGAGAGACAATATTTATTTAAGGAAAAGAAAAGACACAAGGCCACCCCCAAACAAGAAATTCACTCACCCACTCAAACAAAAATCACATTATACAGAATGAGCTCGAGATAAACAGTCCGCAAACACATTGTCCGCGCCCCTTATGTGTTTCATTTGTAAATTATAGGGTTGTAAAAACAAAACCCATCGCATCAGTCTCTGACTAGGACTTTTAAGAGTATGTAGGAAAATTAACGGATTATGATCAGAGAAAACAACAACTTGAGAACCTCCTCCAACGTAAACTTCAAAATACAGAAGTGCCCATATTAGAGCAAGTGTCTCTTTTTCAATAACGGAGTAGTTTACCTGATAGGACTTAAATTTTCTTGAGAAATAACAAACTGGGTGGTCCACACCATCCAACCCAGTTTGCAAGAGAACTGCACCCGCCCCGACCTGACTCGCATCCACCTGAATCATAAATGGCTTATCAAACTGCGGTGCAACAAGAACTGAATCAGAGGAAAGTAGAAGTTTTACATTGTTAAATGCCTGCTGGCAACCCAAGGACCAAACAAACGGAACAGACGCTTTTAATAAATTAGTCAATGGGGCTACCACAGAAGAAAAATTTGGGCAAAACCCGCGATAATACCCGCCATTCCCAAAAACCGCATTAAATACTTTTTTGTAGATGGAACGGGGAACCCCTCAATTGCCCGTACTTTCTCTTTCAGAGGACGCACATAAGCATGCCCCACTACCCTTCCCAAATAGAACACAGTTGCCTTGGCAAACTCACATTTTGCTAAATTTATTGTGAGTTTCGCCTCCAATAACAGGGAGAATAAAGCACAAACACGCTCCAGATGCTGTTTCCATGTATCGCTACAAACAACTACATCGTCTAAATAGACTGCACAACCCGAAAGTCCAGACACAACCCGATTCATTAATCTTTGGAACGTTGCTGGTGCGTTTCGCAATCCGAAACTCATTACAGAATAAGAATATAATCCAGAAGATGTCACAAATGCAGTGATCTCTTGCGCTCTAGGTGATAAGGGAATTTGCCAATAACCCTTTAATAAATCAAATTTACTCACAAATTTAGCAGCACTGACTTGATCTACACAATCTTCAACTCGGGGAAGAGGAAAAGCATCAGGTTTAGTGATCTTATTTATTTTTCGATAATCTGTACAAAGTCGATATGAATTATCAGATTTTTTAACCAATAAGCATGGGGAAGCCCAACTAGAACAAGATGGCTTTGCCAAGTTATTATCATGCAAATACTGAACTTCAGCCTCTAAAGCTTGTTGCTTTACCAGTGGTCCTCGATAAAAACGTTGACGAACCGGTGTTGCGTCACCGACATCCACGTCATGTTCAATCAGATGGGTGCGAGATGGAACATCCCCAAACAAATCTGGGAATGCGTGTACCAGCTTTATTAATTCTCCCTTTTGAGAAATGGGTAGATGGCTCATTAAATTCTCTAAATTTAAAAAAAGCGTCTCTGAATTGGATAACCTCAGTTGCAGCACACAATCAGTTGGAGCCTCAACTTCCTCCATCTCAAGCACATTTTCATCTGTCTGCGAAACAGTTAACACAGCAGATGTTTTACAATCAGGCTGATCACAAGAATAAAATGGATTTAATAAATTTACGTGACACAGCTGCTCAAACTTCTTTCGATCTGGGGTTGAAATAAAGTAATTTAACTCCGACACCCGACGAGTAACTATATAAGGTCCCAAAAATTTCGCTCGGAAAGGCGAAGCAGGTAAAGGCAACAGTGCCAGCACCTGATCCCCCGGACGAAACTCACGCACTTCAGAATTACGATCAAATAGTTGCTTCATTTTTTCCTGTTTCTTTTCTAAATTCTCTCGCGCTATCTGACCCGCCAGAACCAATCTCCTCCTAAATCCATTAAGGTAGTCCAAAAGACTTCTCAGCGGCTCATCTCCCTATATACAATCTTTGAAGAGTGCTAATGTACCACAAATTTTATGTCTGAATACCAGATAATTTGGGCTAAAGTCTAGACTAGACTGAATTACCTGTCTAGATGCTAAAAGGAGCCACGGTAACCCCTTCTTCCAGTCATGATTCAATTCAGTACAATATGTGCGCAACAAACTCTTTAAAGATTGATGGAAACGGTCAAGTGCGCCCTGACTTTGGGGATGGTACGCATTCGATTGCTGATGACGCACGCTAAGTTGTTTCAAGATCTCAGCAAACATTTTAGAGAAAAAATTTGTTCCTTGATCACTTTGAATGGTTCGCGGAATACCAAAGATGGCAATAAACTGAGAGAGCTTTAACTACAGCTTTAGTGGTAATCTTTCGTAACGGAAATGCAGCAGGGTACCAAGTATTTTGGCACATAATGGTCAATAAAAACTTGCTACCCGATCTTGAAGGTGGTAAAGGTCCCACACAGTCAATCAATAAATGCTCAAAAGGCTGCCCATCACTGGTATGGGACACAGCGGAGCAGGTTTAAGAGATTGATTGGGTTTTCCCGTCATTTGGCATACATGACACGTTTTAATAAATTGAGACATCCATCTTTAACAAAGGCCAATAAAAATGTTGCAGTACTCGATCATAAGTTTTTTTAACACCTAGATGTCCTGCAACCGTGTGCTACTTTTACATGTGCTAAGCCTGAGTGTGTTTTGGGCCGTGTGCTACTTTTTCACTCCCTACCGGCAATGAAACAAACCCCTCTGTAACAAACTAAATATAGCTCGGATTTAATTCAGGCTTTTTGCATGACTCCCCTTTACAACGGAGTTCAGGGTCAACAGAATCAGCAAGTAACACAGATGAGCTATTTTGCGACCTTGAACCTTTACACATCTGTTTATTTTTTTAGGACAGGGCATTCCTTTTTCCAATGTCCCTCATCAAAACAATAATGGCACATAGAATCTGGAATGAATCTTGATGGTAAATGTAACATTTTCCCTGTTTTAAACTCAGGTTTTCTAATATTTACTCGCAGTTCTTCAGAATAATTCCTGTCCTTATTCATTCGATAACCACTTATCCATCTTTTATGAGTTACCACAAAATCATCGGCTAATATAACAGCCTCTCTCGCAGTTGCTGGCTTATTCTCATTTATGTAAGTGGCAATGTCTTCTGGAATAATATTTTTGAGCTGTTTAGCAAGGATCAATTCCCGCAACCCCTCAAAAGTGTGAACATTATAGGTGGAGCACCAACGATCCAAATGTGTAGCAAATTCACGAAGAACTTCAACATGAGTTTGTCTGTAATTTTTTTCCAAGTACGAAAACGTATACGATACGCCTCAGGAACTAATTCAAATGATTTAAGAACTGCAGATTTTACCCTTTCATAAGGGTAAAATTGCCTCTTGAGCTCTTCCCACAAGCATTGACTGCAACATAATTGTACGATCAGCACTTGCTTGCTTACAATTGCTTACCAAGTCACCTGTCCGATTTCGTTCTCCGACGCCGTCTGCTAAGGATCTTCCATCAGCCATGATTTTTAACCGTTTTATTTGTAACTGACAATCTTTAGCTTGTCTATCTAATTCCAATATTTGATCATGTTTAAGTTTCTCATATTCAATTTCACGCTGTTTTACTAGCTCCTCTGCCTTTAATCTCTCCTTTTCTCGCTCGCGCTCCGTTGCCTGCTTATACATTTCTTTTTCATGAGCCTGTCTTAACTCTAATAATAATTTTTGCTGTTCAAACGATAAATTACTCCCAGAAAAATCAAACTTACCCATTCCTTCATCAGCTGTTTCAGATACCCGAATTAACACGCCACAATCAACTAATTTACCCTTAACCAAAGCTCTCAATTCATCTTTCCGCAAACGCTTATCAATGCCCGTTAATTTATAATTTTCTACAATGCCCCACAATTGTTGCTTCGAACACAAATTTAACTTCTCCTCCAATGGAGAACTAACAAAATCTTCCAACGAAATCATCCCAAAAAAGACTAGAATAACTTACCCATATGCAGTACTAATAAATACTTACGATTTAAATCAAAACTTCGGACAAAAGCAGTCAGCTCATAATCAAATATCCCTCTAACTAACCCACATTTCCCATTAACTAAACTTACCTAACTCTTCTGTGTTTTCCCAAGAGTCAAGCCTCTTTAAGCAGCTAATACTGCTGGTGCACAACTGAACTGTCGGTCCAGAAATGTACCACAGCCGTGCACTTAACCCAGGAAAACACTAAAAATAAAAAATATAACCTGTCCGGGGATTACAAAGACATATTATAAGCCGAACTTACCTGTCCGAAGCCAAACTAACGCTATGCCTAAACGCGCAACTGATTCTCCTTAACAATTACCGGTCCGCATGCCTCTCTATAAGACGAGCCCCCATATGTTACAACCAGCTCAAAGTTGCAACATTAGAGAGACAATACGGACCAGGTAAATGCAAAAGAGAAGTGTTTTATTAACAAAAGCATAACTAACAAAAGTATTTAAAGTAATCAAAGTCCGTATAAATGGAAGTCAGTAGTGAAATGCAAATGCATGGTAGTGAACTAAGCGCATGCTCCAAAACAAAACTACAATAAATCAAAAACGCCAAGCCAGGAGATGCGGCCAATCGAGCTTCCCTCTCATGTCAAATGTCGGATCCTTTATGGCAGGGACGTCAAATTCAATTCCTGGAGGGCCACAGCCCTGCACAGTTTAGTTCCAACCTTGCCATAACACACTTACTGGTAGGTTTCAAACAAGCCTGAAGGACTCAATTAGTTAAATTAGGTGTTTAATTAAGGTTGGAACTAAACTGTGCAGGGCTGCGGCCCTCCAGGAATTGAGTTTGACTTCCCTGCTTTATGGGCATCACATAATGGATCTCAGGTGAGACAACCCACCCACCAATCAGCAATCATGTCGGATCTGCAAATCACCATTCACAACCACAACAGGTCCCACACGGGACCTAACAGTGGGTGTGTCTTCACTGCGTGGCTGTCTGTTGTGTTTACATGTCATCAGCTGGGCGGTCACGTGCACTGCTTTTGCTCAGCACCGCTCAGCTGTTAATCAGCACACCACAGGTGCAGCGCAGTCAGTTGTCAGTTGTTGTTTCATGTTCCTGTCTGTGTCCTGTTAGGCTCTCTTCGTTGAAGTTGCTGGTGGTGAGTTTGCTGTGTGGCTTATACCTTTGGACTTTGTCTTTACATCTTATGACGACTACCTGAACCATTACCTCTGTTGAGCGTTGTTGATACCTATGAGAGATTCACTATTGATCTGTTTCATTGATAAACTATTACATCTGTTGACATTGTTGATACCTATGAGAGATTCCGCATTGATCTACCTCGCTTGCCTGTTATTATCTACAAACTCTTTTCTACTATTAAACTCTGTTTAATTCCAGTTCTATAAATATTTGTTACACTTGCAATTGGGTTCCCACAAGTTTGTGACAGGCGGCAGCAAAAAAGGTGGACATAAGGAGCTTTTTACAATGGAAGTGTTAGTTACTTAAACGCAAGTTCGCTACTGAATGAGTCCATCTTTTAAGAGTGTGTCTTGACCTACCTGTTTGTGATTTGTTTGTTTTGCGTCGTCTTCATGTTATATCGCGGAGCACATGTTCTTTGTTTTGACAGTTCGCCATATGCTCCGCTGTCAGCGCATCCTTTTCCCCGCCTCCTTGTTATCCTAGTTATTATCTTATTAGCATTTATTATCATCACCTGTAGCTCCTTGATTTTCTCCTCTATTTAATTCCCGCTTGCCTCCTTGTCTTCTTCAGACCTTCTTGTGTGTTCCTCTAGCTCACTCGCTCTAGATCCGCGTTTTGTCCTTTTCTGTCTTGTTGATTACATTGGCTCCTAAGATATTAGTTTCGGTTTTGCTTCTCGCCCTCTCTGTTCATATCGCTTCTGCTCTGTCAGGTGATCAAATTGGTGTCAGATTGTTTGTGGTGCTCGGACTCCACCACCTGCTTACCGGCATCTACTCGTCTTCCTTCCGTTCCACCCACGGAGCCTGGACACTCGTCACTCCACAAGTCCACCACCTAGTGGACACTTCACTGAACTGCAATTCAGTATTAGCTACTGCTGCCTGAATAACCTTCTGATTCAGTGCTTTTTCTGTTATATTTTTGATCCTCAGACTGAGACGTTTTTTGAGATTTTGAAATAACAATAAATCTTCACTTGCAAATTGAATCTGTGGATTCTCCCTGACACCATCATGATAATGCTGTTAATGCTCGTGTTTTTCTCCAACTTAACGCACAGTCTATTTTATAGCAGGCAAGGCTAGTCTGTGAATAATATGCCCTGAAACCTAACTGCAGAATAAACAGCTAAAGTATATGATCTCCGCCAGTTCTCCTGATGTCTAGCATGTCCAATTTCGGTTGAAACAATTTGTCAAAAAAAATACAGCCTGTGTAAAGGCATAATTCTGGTATATGATGTTTCATTTGCACTATGGCTAAAATAAATGGAAGTCCTTATTAAACTCTCTCTTTATCGGTTTTAAAAATGTTTTAAAGGGCACCTATTTTACCCCTTTTTTAAGATGTAATATTAATATTATGGTTCTTCTGAGTGTGCCAGTTTAGGTTCAGTTCAAAACACAATTCAGATTTTTTTATTATGATGTGTTAAAAACACATTTGTTTTAGGGGCGTGTTGCTTCACATGAAAATTAGTTTCAACTTCCCGCCCAACTTAACAAGGGGGCGGAGCCAAGAGCTCCCCCGCTTTGTGTATGGCTACAGACAGGCAGACTGAGAACAGCAACGAGTGAGAGGATCAGCATTCAGCTGTACATGTACGACTCGGACACAGACCAATCAGAGAGTACAAAATCATTTGTGACTTTGTATAGTTTTACAGCCAACTGTGTGCTAGTTTAAAGTTCCGAGCTTGTAGCCTACACCGAGACTAATAACCAAGCACACTAAATTAACTTTGACTGAAGAGCATCACGCACCGGATGCGACGCAGTGCGCACATGACAGTTGAAAGTATCGCACACTTGCGGCGCCGGTGTGTGTTACCTGATTGAAACTTATGTTTAGTATTCAGAAATGCATGCCGCAGCGTGGCGCGCGCTGCTTGTCGCAGAGCGGCGCTTCTGGTGTACAACCTGCTTGAGGCTATAACTAAAGGGCATCATACGCCGGATGCGCCGCTCAGAGCCACGACACGACACACCAGACTCGCACATTTGCATGTTATTTAAAATAAAAGATAACTCAGATAACTCTCTGTGGTGCGGCAGAAATATGAACAGTGTCCTGAGCAGGGCCAGCGCGTCCATAGAGGCGACCTAGGTGGCAGAATAGTGAACAAAACCCCCACCCCCACACCCACGTCCTCACTTAAATCCGCGACACCCACCCCCTCCCTTCCGGTAATCAATTTCATCCGCGACACCCTTCGTTATTTCCAATGGAGGGACGCGCACGTGAGGCAATGTGCTCGCACTTTCCAGCTGCACCTAGTTAAAATGACAGGGAGCTTCTGTGACTGCGAGAAATGCTAACCGCTGAAGTTTAAGGAAGACGCAATGAAAAGTACACATGTATGCAAGTTCACCAAAACTCACAAACACTGGTGGCGAGGAGAGCGATAACTTGGTGAATGTTGAGCCCAATGAGTCTTACATCTAAAAATAGAGCAAGGGTGTTTCTTTGGTGATGTCGCTTTGACTCACACGCTGAAAATGGCGGACGTGAAACAACATACTGAGGATATGGTAGTGCACACCTGTCAATCAATATTGGTGGGCGGGGGGACCGCACTCGTACGTCAAGTTGCGGTCGATCTCAAAACCGCTTCAATTGGTCCACCGTTTTTATGTTGTTAAATTGAAAAAAAAGGACTAAGTGTGTTTATAACACCCCAATATGACTATAGTCTATACACTATACCTACACATATGTCTGTCCAAACAGCTTGAAAAGTAAATTTTTACCATAGGTGCCCTTTAACATTACACTATCAGGCTTGTAGCCAGCTTATTGAAAGGGTGGCTATTTGTTTTCTGAAAAACTTAACATTTTGCAGTTATTTGCCTGATTTCTATTCATTTATGAGGTATAAATATTGCATATTAGTAACATTTTAAGAACTAATTTTTAGTCGATTATTTTGTCGGATGGTTATCATAACCACACTTTTTGATGTACCAAAAAATATTTCCAACTATTTTTGTCAAATTGCTTACCCATACTATTTTACAATTTGTTTTTTACAATTTTACTAAGTGATTATTTTTTTAATACTCTATCACCACTGCCAGGTCATATTTAGCATAAATTCAATTTCTCTTTAAACTGACAGGAGCAAAAGTTAACATTTTCCTCATGAAATTCATAAAGAAAATTGTATATTTTAATGTTTTAACACTCTGAACTAATATAATAATATATAATAATATAAAATGTAAACAAACTCTTTGTTACACCCTTACTAAAATGAGTTTAAACACATCAATTAAAGAATCATGGAGAAAATTACAAAAAAATAAAAAAATATATTTTTCTTAAAAATACATAGCATAGGCAAAAATAAACATTAAATCACTTTACAGAATATGCATTTCATACCTGAAAATCAGTGTCATTTTATAGACATATTTGTCACATTGAGAATGGAGTGAAAATTAAATTTTCACTTGTCACTGCCAAACCTAAAGACAACATGAGCTAAAGCCCCATTCCTGAACAAAAATGCTTCATAAAAACAGAGATAAAACTTATTTTTGCATACAGTTGATTAAAGAACAGATGGATTAAAACCACAAGAATCACTCAAAAAGGGGGATTTCCTTGAAATTGGTAAAATGTTCAACAAAAGCACTTTCAATTTCAAAAGCCAGCTAAAAATGCTGACCATTAAGCAATATTAAACGTTTTACAGAGCCAGAAATGGCATTTATTAAATCTAAACATACAGGAAAGCCTCAGCAATGTGCCATCACTTGAACAATGCGCCATTACATCCTGCCACCATTAAAGTGGTTCATATAAAAACATGTATAGGAACTATAAAAAAAGAAATTTTCCTCCAAACATAAGGTTTCAACACTCAAAAGAGAGATTTTTCTACAAAGCTCCTCCTTGACCTTAAAATGCATGAAAATGTTTAATAGAGCATACAGTTTCAAATTCACAAGCCAGCAAAAAAATACTGACTGCCAAATACAATTATATCAGTAATTTTACTGAACACAGGAATGTTATCTCAAATCTGAACAAACAAAAAGGCCTGAGTGATACTCTATTCCAAAACAAGTAATCCAAGAAAGAAGATCTACATCACTTTCATTGTCAATTTCCACTCCACTACTCTGTAATTTGGCAATAACTGATGCACACATTTCTTGGGTTCGCAACTTCATCACTGTTCAAAGATGTTCCTAGATTTCCTGAAACTAAGTTGAAAGGTTGTGGTACAGATGCTGGTCCACTTTCAACAGAAGGAGCAGGGGGGATTTAAATAAAGACATGTTAGAGAGCTCACTGCTGTGCCTACGTTGGAGATGTTTTCTAAACCCTGAATATGAAACAATTATCCTGATTGCATACCAACTGTAATCTTCTGCCAGAATAAAAAGCATGAAAAAGTTTTAGATGGCGTCTTAGCTCATTGACTGTACTGCAAATCAACTTGCAAACAAAGCACCTAAACATTTTTAAGCTCTGCAGTAGTGTCTTAATTTAGAATCTTGGCCCTAAGATCCCGGACATGAGGGCTTTCACGGGTGACACCCACATCAATGTTGTAAACCGTTGTTTAAAGAAAACATGTACATACTGTGCAAAGCAGCATCATATGAAATGCTGAACACATAATGTGCTTTGAAAAGCTCATCAAAAGCAGCCAGAGAGGACATCGTCTTGCAAGGAATAAGCGGTCCATCCACGATGATGTAATAGTCATGGACGCAATTCTTCAAAGTTCCAACTGTCAAGATGTTGTCTGTTCTGCTCTCAAGCCATCATTGAAACTGCAACAAGACTGAAAAAAAGCAAAACAAAAAAAGGCATTTTAGTATCTTACAAAAGAGGGTATGATGTACATATAAGAAATACAGATATACCGATCAACCATAATTTTCTCCAAACACGATAGCAAAAAATGTTTGAATTTAGCCACAAAATCTAATTTTTGTTGTACAATATATTGCAATAAACAATATTATTGTTATTTAAGACTATTTTATGCCACTCATTATATAATGCCAGTATGACACTAAACTCAAATCATTGTTTTACGTTCTTTAGAAATTTAAAAAGGAATGCAAGTCATATGGCTCATGAAAATTCATGATCAGTGCATCACTAGTCAGTGTATTTTCTTTTTATTTAAGAAAAATAAAATGTGCCTTGTTTATTAAATTAAACATTTTGCAAAAAAATGTCATATTACAATTAATGTGGGTTTTTTTTTACAATCATTTAACACTAGTTACATTAATATTCATTGTTAACTTGCATTCATTGTTAACTCTACATTTGGAATACTAATTAGTTTTACGCAAACACAAAGCATACCTTGTGGAACCTTACTATGGGGTTTAACGCTTCTTGGACACTGATCTTGACAATTTTCTTCATTCCACTTGAAGGTGGTGGAAGGAAATAAAGAAGGAACAACAGTAAAGACAAGTCACTGTCCCACTCTAAAAGTCAAGAAAAGAAAAACACCATGCTCCATTATTTTTAAAACAAATGCATATGATAAATTACATCCTTTTAGAAAACACCATGGGCTAGGGCTGTGCGATTTGGGGAAAATATGTAATGGCAATAGTTTTTTTTTGACAGATTGTTCTGCCTCTGTTAAAGACTGTGTACTGTTCATGTTGGACATTTGAATACAACAGTATTTTATTTTCTGTAATGCATTGTTATTCTAGTATAAGTTTCGTTTTCCTGTTGCTATTGTAGGTCTTTATGCTTTTATTTTGGCGCATTTCCGCCGGACTCTTATTTTGACGCTATTCCGGCAATTTCGCACATTAGTGAAACGAAAGCAACGGACTTGTGAAGCAGAAAGCACGTGAATCGTTTCTGTTACCTTCCAAATCCTGCTGAAAGCATTGGCTGTAAGTTTATTTGAATGTTTAATCTGTTTTATTTTATATTGTAGTAGAATATGTTTAGTTTAAATATATGATAAAAGATGATTGTTAGTGCTGATCTGCACTAATGCATAATACACTTCAGACTTGTCAATGAATCTGCATACATTTTGTATCTTAAACTGATAATAATGTTACTTGTTGTAACATTTATAGTTAATATTCTATATTTCTTTCATTTCATTTATAGTTTTACTCGGTTCAATGGCTACTGAGGTTGATTGTGTGAATACATTACACGATTAAAGGAGCAAGACGCTCATATCCTGGCTCTTGAACAGAGTTTGGCTGGCTGTTTATTTATATTTCACGCGAAGAAAGCATATATATAAAGAGAACAGTACAGTAAAAAGCCATGGATCAGCAGATGGAAGAGGAATGCACCAAAACAAACATGAAACCTGAAGAGAGGAAACATGAATTTAAGTCATCTTCAGAAGTTGGATCTAGACGCTCATGTTCTTCCTCCAAGTCTTCAGTTGCTAGTGCTGCTGCTAAAGCAAGAGCCTTCGCAGAAGCTGCACGGGCCAAGATGGCATTCAGCAAAAGACAGCTTGAAATGAAAAAGGAGATGGCAAGGCTGGATCTGGAAAGAGCGACAATAGAGGCAAATCTAGAAGCATTAGATTTAGAAAAGGAAGCTGCAGCTGCGGTGGCTGAAGCAGAAGTGTTAGAGAATGCAGCAGCCGCAATAGAATGCAATGACAATCGCAGTGAAATAAGTGCACTTTCATCACATGTCATTTCTATGAGAACAAAGGAATATGTGAAACAACAGGCTCAGGTGACCTCTGATTTTTCCACATTACAACTGGATGCAACTTCTTCAGCATGTCCACAGGAATCGACTCCTCGTTTGATTGATAAGCCACAGAGCAAGACTGCTGTGTATGATGATGTCACAGATACAATTCGGGAGCAGAGCAAATTAGGTGATATAAATCTACAGAATACAAGAGTTCCTAATAATCTACCTCATTCCATCCCAAGTGCTGCATTCAAATCATCTCCAGTTCAAGATCTAGGAGCGAAAAGATACGCTGACCATACAAATACCCAGCAGCATGCTCGAAGTGAGACCACACATATGTTAGACTTCGCTAAATTCCTAGCACGTAGAGAGTTAGTCACCTCAGGTCTAAATAACTTTGATGATAATCCAGAAAACTTTAGAGCCTGGGAGTCTTCATTTGTTAACGCCACACAAGACTTGCAGCTATCAGCTAGTGAAGAGCTGGATTTGTTAGTTAAGTGGCTAGGAAAAGAATCATCAGATCATGTGAGGAGGATACGAGCAGTGTATATTACTAACCCAGGTGCTGCTCTCCATTTGTCATGGATAAGACTTCAGGAATGTTATGCCACCCCAGAAGTGATTGAAAGTGCCCTGTTCAAACGCCTGGACAACTTTCCACGTCTATCTCTAAAGGACAATTTGAAAATCAGGGAGCTTGCAGACCTGCTAATGGAAATATTGACAGCAAAAAATGATCCCTATTTACCTGGATTATCATATCTTGATACTCCTCGTGGTAATAACCCTATAGTGGAGAAGCTACCAGCAAGTTTGCAGGAGAAATGGATGTTTGCTGGCTCACGTTACAAGTAAGAAAACAAGGTCAGTTTCCCCCCATTCTCATTCTTCACTCATTTTGTTTGTAGTGAAGCTAAAGCAAGGAATGATCCTAGTTTCAAGCTTTCAAACAATGTCCACACAGTCCTCAGAAACGACAAACCCCTCTACAAACATGGTACAAGCAAATTTCCTGTGTTGGTGCACAAAACAGATGTTTCTAAAAGTGAGGAGTTTAAGTCATTGATCGTAAAGGAGCCTGTTAAGAGAGAATTGATAAAGCATTGCCCTATTCATAACAAATCACATTCCCTGAATAAACGTAGAGCCTTCAGAAAAATGTCCTTAATAGAACGCAAAGACCTCTTGAAAGAACATCAGAGGTGTTTTAGGTGTTGTTCACCAAATCATGTAGCCAGAGAATGTTTTGCAGTTCTCAAATGTACTGATTGCAACTTTGAAAGACATTGCACAGTTATGCACCCAGACACAGTTCTGCCTCTCGTCACACCTTTGACGCAAGAACCAAACATAGAACAACCGGATGTTATTACCCCTGAGGTAACTTCAAAATGTACTGAAGTTTGTGGAGATGCTACAAGGCGATCTTGTGCAAAAATGTGTTTGGTGCATGTATTCCCTAGAGAGCAGCGAGAACAAGCTATCAAGATGTATGCCATAATCGACGACCAGAGCAACCGCTCGCTGGTCAAAGAAGAATTCTTTCGACTGTTCGGAATCCAAAGTAACCCATCTCCTTATTTGTTGAAAACATGTGCTGGTTCCATGGAAATGTCTGGAAGAAAAGCAATTGGTTTCCAAATAGAGACTCTGGATGGTAAGACATGTCTTGATCTCCCACCACTGATTGAGTGTAACGAGATAATGAGTAACAGATCTGAAATACCTACTCTAGAAGTTGCTCTTGCTCATCCACATTTAACATCTGTGGCGCAGTTCATCCCAGAGTTAGATCCTGATGCTCAGATCTTAATGTTGCTGGGAAGAGACATAATCCGGGTACACAAAGTAAGACAACAAATCAATGGGCCACACAATGCACCTTTTGCGCAAAGGTTAGATTTGGGCTGGGTGATTGTAGGTGATGTCTGCATTGACAGAGCCCATAAGCCGATGGTGAGTGTGTTTAAAACTAACATCCTGGACAATGGGCGACCATCATTTTTCACTCCGTGTCAGAACCACATCAAAGTGAAAGAAAAACTGTGCCATGGTGGGGAGCGTAAATCTGTCATTTTCCCCAATGCGTTGAATCATTGTACTCATGATGTGCAAACGGAAGATCAACTTGGAGTTAAAGTGTTCGACAGAACCAAGAACGATAACAAACCTGCTATGTCTTTTGAAGATGAGATATTTTTAAACATCATGCAAGCGGAGTTCCACCAAGACGAAGAAAAAAACTGGGTTGCTCCTTTGCCATTCAGGTCACCTAGATCACTGCTTCCTAATAATCGGGAACAAGCCTTGTCCCGCCTCAATTCTTTACGACGCACACTAAGTAGAAACCCTGAAATGAAGGAACAATTTTCTGCCTTCATGGAGAAACTTTTCCAGAATGGCCATGCAGAAAGAGCACCACCTATTCAGGAGGATGAAGAATGTTGGTACTTACCTATTTTCGGAGTGTTTCATCCACAAAAACCTGGGCAGATACGGGTGGTGTTTGATTCCAGTGCGCAGTACCAAGGCATTTCTCTGAACAGTGTGCTCCTCTCAGGCCCTGACTTGAACAATTCACTGTTAGGTGTGTTGCTAAGGTTTAGGAAAGACAGCATTGCGATTATGGCAGACATCCAACAGATGTTCTATGGTTTCCTGGTGAAAAAGGACCACAGAAACTATCTAAGATTCCTCTGGTACAGCAACAGTGACTTGAACAAAGAAGTGATAGACTGTCGTATGAGAGTACATGTCTTCGGAAACAGCCCTTCTCCATCAGTAGCTATGTACGGTCTCCGATTAGCTGCTCAGAAAGGCGAACAGGAGTATGGACACGACACTTCACACTTCGTTAACAGGCACTTCTATGTGGACGACGGCCTTGTGTCCTTTTCCACAGAAGCCGAAGCTATTGACCTGCTAAAGCGCACTAAAGAATCACTTTCTAAGTCGAATATTAAACTCCACAAGATAGCCTCAAACAGTGTTAAAGTCATGCAAGCTTTCCCATTGGAAGATCTTGCATCTGGCCTACAAGACTTAAACTTTGGAAATGAAACTTGGCCGACACAAAGAAGCCTGGGTTTGTATTGGGACATAAAAACAGACACCTTCTCCTTTAAGGTAGCAGCAAACGACCAACCCTACACACATCGTGGAGTCCTTTCTGTTGTAAATAGCCTCTTCGACCCTTTGGGTTTTGTGGCACCAGTAACTATCCGGGGCAGAGCATTGGTACGCGAGTTGACCAAAGATGTACAAGACTGGGACACTGTCCTTTCTGAAGAGAAGAAAAATATGTGGGAAGAATGGAAATCCTCACTTCAAAAGCTAAGTAAACTCTGCATCTCACGTACATACCTACAACATTCCCTTTCTAACACTAAGTGCACTGAGTTGTGTGTCTTTTCAGACGCCTCCATCTGGGCTATAGGGGCAGTAGCTTATCATAGAGCTATGACTGACGAAGGTGAGGTCAAAGTGGGATTTGTTCTCGGCAAAGCAAAGCTAGCACCTCGTCCTGAGCCTTCAATCCCTCGTCTAGAGCTGTGTGGTGCAGTGCTTGCTGTAGAGATGGCTGAACATATTCTTGATGAGCTAGACCACAAGCCCAATGCAGTGAAATTCTATTGTGATAGCAAAGTGGTCCTGGGATATATTTATAATCAGTCCAGACGCTTCTTTGTTTATGTGCACAACCGTGTTCAGCGGATTTGTCAGTCGACTTCTCCAGACCAGTGGAGTTATGTGCCTACAGATCAAAACCCAGCTGACGTGGCCACAAGATCGGTATCTGCATCACAATTGGACAACACTACATGGTTCACAGGACTTAGCTTCCTTTACCAACTGACCCAAGAGCAACTGTGTGAGTCCTTTGAACTGGTTAAACCTGAGACAGATGCAGAAGTCAGATCATGTGTAACTAGCTTTGCTACTCAGGTCGAAAGAAACGTCTTTGCAGAAAGGTTTCAACGCTTCTCAACCTGGAAATCTTTGCTAAGAGCTGTTTCTTTTTTAATTCATCAAGCACGGTCTCACACTTCAAGTTCCATCAACACATCCCATGCATGTAAAGGATGGCATCATTGTAGCGAAATACGTACACCTGAAGAAGAGACAGCAGCAAAGAGACTGATACTCATGCATGCCCAGAAAGAACTATATCCAGAGGAATATGCATCTCTGCAAAGAAATGAACAAGTTTCACATTCAAGTCCACTGTGGAGTCTCGACCCTTACATCTATGATGGTCTTTTGAGAGTAGGAGGACGTTTGAGACATGCTTCAGTCGAGTCAGAGATAAAAAATCCAGTCATCCTCCCAAAACAAAGTCATGTCACTAAACTTTTGGTGAGTCTTTATCACTTCAAAGTGCATCATCAAGGGAGACAGATAACAGAAGGAGCGATACGACTAGCTGGCTTATGGATTGTAGGAGGAAAAAAAGTGATAAGCTCTATTCTTCATCAATGTGGGACATGCCGCAAACTCAGAGGAAAGCTAGAAGTTCAGAAAATAGCAGATCTTCCTCCTGAGCGCCTCAGTACATCTCCTCCTTTTACGTATGTAGGGTTAGATGTTTTTGGTCCATGGACAGTGGTCACTCGACGTACCAGAGGTGGTGCAGCAGAAAACAAAAGGTGGGCTATACTCTTCACATGTATGAGTACGCATGCAGTACACATAGAGGTCATAGAGTCTATGAACACTGCCAGTTGCATCAATGCTCTGAGAAGGTTTTTTGCTTTGAGGGGACCAGCAAAACAGCTTAGATCTGACAGGGGAACTAACTTCATCGGAGCAAGTCAGGAACTGGGAATACAACAAGCCAAAGAAAATCAGAATTGTCTTTTAAAATACCTTCATGAGAATGGTTGTACATGGGAATTCAATCCACCACTCGCATCCCACATGGGTGGAGCATGGGAACGAATGATTGGTGTGGCCCGCAGGATTCTTGATGGTTTGCTGCTGCAGAAGAAATATGCTCATTTGACTCATGAGGTACTGTGCACTTTGATGGCAGAGGTGTCAGCAATCATAAATGCCAGACCTTTGGTTTCTGTCTCAGCAGATCCCTATGCTCCATGTATACTCAGTCCAACAATGCTTTTAACCCAAAAGCCAGAAGTACCAATTCTGTTTGAGAATTACACTGAAAAGGACCTCCTGAAATGTCAGTGGAAGAGAGTACAGGCATTGGCTAACGACTTCTGGAGCCGATGGCAGAAAGAGTACATCAACACACTCCAACCTCGACACAAATGGCACGAGACTCGCCGAAATATGCAGCCTGGAGATGTTGTACTATTGAAGCAACTTCAGTTCCCAAGGAATGACTGGCCTTTAGGGTTAATCACATCTGGCCTCCCGAGTGATGATGGGAAAGTCCGCAAGATAGAGTTTAGAACAACCTCATGTGATATTGTGAAAACATTCATTAGGCCAATTTCTGATGTGATTTTACTGTTGGCCAAGGAATTCAATTCAATTCAATTCATCTTTATTTGTATAGCGCTTATACAATGTAGATTGTGTCAAAGCAGCTTCACATGGAAGTTTATAGTGAATTGAAACAGTGTCAGTTCAGTTTTCAGTGTTTAAGTTCAGTTTAGCTCAGTTCAGTTCAGTGTGGTTTAATAATCACTACTGAGAGTCCAAACACTGAGGAGCAATTCCATCGATGCGCAGCTCTACAGATCCCGAACCATGCAGGCCAGTGGCGACAGCGGCGAGGAAAAAACTTCACCAATTGGCGAAAGTGAAGAATTTAAAAAACCTTGAGAGAAACCAGGCTCAGTTGGGCACGACCATTTCTCCTATGGCCAAACGTCTTGTGCAGAGCTGCAGTCTAGGCGCAGTAGCTGGACCTCCGCGAAGACACGTCTGTCCTTGGAGCATCACAGGAATCAGTCTTATGCTCTCCATCATGACTACCACAGCAGCAGCTCAGGATACGGCCTGGTCCGGGAACCTTGGGATCGTCTCGTCGCTGGTCTTGGATCGCATCAGTGGCACTGCATAGTCTGAGGGTCTCGAGATGAGTACCCCCAGGTGGAAATACAGAATAAGGAGAATAATTAGCGTAGCTGCTGTTCATAGTGTATATAAACAAGAAGCAAAATCATGTGTGGGGCACATCATGCGTCATACCGCTATGTAATGCACTAAGTGTATGCTTTGCTAAAAAGATAGGTCTTTAATCTAGTTTTGAAGAGTGAGAGTGTGTCTGAGCCTCGGACATTATCAGGAAGGCTATTCCAGAGTTTAGGGGCCATAAATGAGAAGGCTCGACCTCCTTTACTCGATTTAGCTATTCTAGGTACTACAAGAAGCCCTGAGTTTTGAGATCTTAAAGAGCGGGTTGGATTGTAGCGAGACAAGAGGTTGGTTAGATAAACAGGAGCTAGATTATTTAAGGCTTTATAGGTAAGAAGCAATATTTTAAATTCAATACGAAACTTAACAGGCAGCCAGTGTAAGGAGGATAAAATTGGGGTGATATGATCATATTTTCTAGACCTGGTAAGAACTCTGGCAGCTGCATTTTGTACTAGCTGAAGTTTGTTAATAGAGGATGCTGGGCAACCAGCAAACAGAGCATTACAGTAATCCAGCCTAGAAGTCATGAAAGCATGAACTAGCTTTTCTGCATCTGAGATGGATAGCATATTTCGCAATTTAGCAATATTTCTTAGATGAAAGAAGGCAGTTTTTGTGACATGGGATATATGATTTTTAAAGGTTAAATTGCTGTCTAATATGACACCCAGATCTTTTATAGTAGAGCTAACGCTAACTTTGTATCCCTCTAATTGCAGGTCGAGTTGTGAGAACTGCTGTGTGCAGGATTTAGGCCCAATAAGTAATAATTCTGTTTTCTCTGAGTTTAAGAGAAGAAAATTGTTGGTCATCCAGTCTTTAACATCTTTAATACACTCAGTTAGCTTAGACAGTTTAGACACCTCATCCGGTTTAGTTGAAATGTATAATTGAGTATCATCTGCATAGCAGTGAAAACTGATCCCATGTTTTCTAATAATGTCCCCCAGGGGAAGCATGTATATTGTAAACAGCAAAGGGCCTAAAACTGATCCTTGAGGGACCCCGTACTTTACCAGTCTTACTTGTGAAAGTTGTCCAATAATATTCACAAACTGGTAACGATCAGCTAAGTATGACCTAAACCATTGAAGAGCCTGTTCTTGGACACCTGTAGAATATAAGCGGTCTATGAGAATATTGTGATCAATAGTGTCAAAAGCAGCGCTAAGATCTAGTAGAACTAATAGTGAGATGCACCCTTGGTCAGCAGCTAAGAGTAAATCGTTGGTTATTTTCACTAATGCGGTTTCTGTGCTGTGATGAGGCCTGAAACCTGACTGAAACACTTCAAAAATATTGTTCATCTGCAGAAAGGAGCATAATTGGGTAGAAACAACTTTTTCTAGTATTTTAGACATAAACGGAAGATTTGAAATAGGCCTATAATTAGCTAGGTTGCTGGGGTCCAGTTGTGGTTTCTTAATAATAGGTTTAATAACAGCTAGCTTGTAAGGATTTGGAACATGGCCTAAAGCTAAAGAAGAGTTGATAACGTTAAGGAGAGGTTCTCCTATAACAGGTAGCAAATCTTTCAGTAATTTTGTTGGAATTGGATCTAACATACATGTAGCTGGTTTGGAACTATTTATAATTTTATCTAGCTCTTCCTGTTCTATGATTTTGAAGCAATGTAGGTTATTTTGATTCAGTGGAATGTTTACTGGATCTGGAGTATAAGGTGGTGCAGAAAAGTTTAACATCTTCTATTTTCTGTCTAAAGTCTTCTATTTTATCACTGAAAAAATTCATGAAGTCATCACTACTAATATGCGGTGGGACATTTTGTTTCAAGGATGACTGATTATTTGTTAATTTAGCAATGGTGCTAAATAAAAATCTAGGATTGTTATGATTATTTTCAATCAGTTTGCGGAGGTGCTCAGCCCTGGCAGATTTAAGAGCCCTCCTATAGCTGGACATACTGTCTTTGTACGCAATTCTAAAAACCTCTAAGTTTGTTTTTTTCCATTTACGTTCCAGGGCACGGGTTGCTGTTTTGAGAACGCGAGTATGACTATTGTACCATGGTGTAGTTTTGTTCTCTCTAGCCTTTTTTAATTTAATGGGTGCCACCGTATTTAGTGTGCTAGTAAAGATGGCATCCATACTGCTGGTTACTACATCAAGGTCATTTACGTTTGCGGGTGTATTTCGAATTAAAGAAAGATCAGGTAAGTTACTTATGAATTCATCCTTAGTGGATGGAACGATAGTCCTACCAGGGCGGTATATTGGTGCAGATCTGATAATTTCAGGTGAACGCAGCTTATATAGCAAGAGGTAGTGGTCTGTAATATCATCACTTTGTGGTATAATGTCTACATCAAAGACCTCAATTCTGTAAGACAATATCAGATCTAATGTATGCTTTAAGCGATGGGTTGGACCAACCGCATTTTGTTTTATCCCAAGTGAATGTAGTAGATCCATAAAGGCGAGCCCTAGTGTATCATTGGAGTCATCTACATGGATGTTAAGGAAGACTAAGCAATAAAATTAGTGGCATTAGTATGCCAGGCGGGGAGTGTTCTGCCTCTGTTAAAGACTGTGTACTGTTCATGTTGGACATTTGAATACAACAGTATTTTATTTTCTGTAATGCATTGTTATTCTAGTATAAGTTTCGTTTTCCTGTTGCTATTGTAAGTCTTTATGCCGGGACTTTTATTTTGGCGCATTTCCGCCGGACTCTTATTTTGACGCTATTCCGGCAGTTTCGCACATTAGTGAAACGAAAGCAACGGACTTGTGAAGCAGAAAGCACGTGAATCGTTTCTGTTACTTTCCAAATCCTGCCGAAAGCATTGGCTGTAAGTTTATTTGAATGTTTAATCTGTTTTATTTTATATTGTAGTAGAATATGTTCAGTTTAAATATATGATAAAAGATGATTGTTAGTGCTGATCTGCACTAATGCATAATACACTTCAGACTTGTCAATGAATTGCACACATTTTGTATCTTAAACTGATAATAACTTGTTGTAACATTTATAGTTAATATTCTATATTTCTTTCATTTCATTTATAGTTTTACTCGGTTCAATGGCTACTGAGGTTGATTGTGTGAATACATTACACGATTAAAGGAGCAAGACGCTCATATCCTGGCTCTTGAACAGCGTTTGGCTGGCTGTTTATTTATAGTTCAAGCGAAGAAAGCATACATATAAAGAGAACAGTACACAGATATTGCAATATATTGTAGCGCCTGGACCATCTAATATGTCCAGTACTTTAAGAATTAGCTCATAAATTCTAATTAATTCTCGGGGATTCGAATCAGAAGATTCGAACGACTGGCTCACAGTCAAAATTAAGTTACCACGTCCACTTACGTCATCTATTGGTCCACCTGAATAGAAGTAAGCAACGTAACTTTATCTTTAGTAAAACTATGTTATATTATTATTTGGCCAACCATAACAATATACACAGGATTTCACAAGCAAGGTAGCTAGATCATGTAACTGAGGCTATAACTTAGAAACACATAAAGACACAGACAAGGATCTTAAAATGAAACACAAGTTTATTAAGCTACACACAGTAAACTACTCTATGTAAAACCGACAAACATACAGATACACACACAAACAGTTCTGAGATGAGTTAAATGACTGAGGATGAACAACTAAGAGTCCCAAACATCTTGCACGTGCTACGTTCTTAGCATTGCAACCACCAAGCAGAGAATCTGACTAGGATTTACTGTTAAACTCAATTAACACCAGCCTCAGCAAGGAGTGAAAAGTTGGTTTGTGTTTACTTGCGTTTTGATGACCAGTCACACTCATCAGCTGGTTAAGGGGAACCCAGGCGATTGGTTGCAGCGCGTTGACGTAGTTGGGATGTCCTTTGTTGGAGAGGGATTTTCCTTCGTCTTCTGGAGCGTGGGACTCGTTGTCCCGGTGACGGAGAGTTTGACATCAGCAAGCGAGAAGTTTGCAGAATGGGAATTCCTCCAGCGGCTTGCTCCTTGGCAGAATTACGAGACTTAGGAAGTCAGAATTCAGAGAAGTTGAATGACTGACCATACTGCTGGATGAGACAACGTCCGAGTGTTCACAGGGAAGCAGTTATACGAGCAGGACAGGGTCAGACTGAGTCGCGAACATACACAGAAGCAGCGTAGGCTCCTGTGAACGTGGTCTCGTTGCTGTGGTGATGTTACGGCGGACAGACGCAGGCCTTACGGGGGGATTCTTCCAAGAGCGGTGTCCGGCAGGCGTGTTGTAAAGGCGGGATGTCTACACCCAGGGAGGGGGAAATCAGTGGTCACGCGTTGGAAGTAAAACTTCATATACTGTTATCAAAAATTCAATGAAACGCTGTAATTAACTACTATTTGCAGATACAGTTTTATCATTTATGCCAATGTTTCCTGAAGCCTTATGGCTCTATTTTGACATCAAACACCATGGCCTTTATCAAATACAGTTAATTACGTGCGTGACACACGCTGCATTGTTTTATTTACATGCAACACTATAGTGAAAAACCCCTTTGCACTCATAGTAAAAAAACACATAGTAAAGCATACACAACTATTTAACTGTTTAATTACGCAGGCCTTTGTTCAGAGAATGATAACTGGGTTATTTCTCTGGACAGGAAAAGAGGCAGGAGGCCGCACACTCAGAGATACACAAATGTCTTTGTCTTCCAATGGGTGTGGAATTTAATTATCACAGTCATGTGAACGGCAGATGGACCAAATGCGCACAGATAGGCCATTAATTTGTAACTGGGGTTACAACATGTCTTTGTTTTATAAAGGGGAAGCAGAGTGTGTATTGGAATTAAGCTTCAGGCGATACTTAATCAAGAAGGAGACGAGGGGCAGCAAGAGTCTTCTGACTGCTGAATTTTAACTCCGCTTAGTAACATGGCTGAGATCCTACATATTTATATTTTTGATTTGCGATTTAACTTTGTAGTCAAGCTTCAGCTCAATAATCTGTATTGTAGCTTCTTACTGCTAAAATGCAATGAGTGTTAGTTAAGAAAAGGAACTGAAAAGATATTAATTTATATTGGCAAACATATCTGAAATTGTACTTTGCTGTTGCTTGCTACTAGATTGAGTGTCACTGGCAGTACTTAGAGGTGTGAACCTACACTGGTCTCACGGTTTGGTCACGATTATCATGCCATCGATTCGGTTCAATTCCCTATCTTGGTGCATTGACGATGCTTTCCATATACAATTTTATATTTTCTTCACAGCACATCAATTCTTGTATTAAAATGTATAAATATATTTATATATTATTTGTAATACAATTTTGTACTTTAATACAAACAGTCAGATATATGAACTGTACATTTAAAAACTCTACATGCACAGAACAACATGAGCATTTATAGCAAATTAACAAATATAAATATTCCACTCGCTTTCTGAGCCTTGTCTAGCGAGTTCTTTCTATCTTACTCAAATTTAGATATATTTTTCGGGAGCTACAAATGCGTCTTGAATAATTTCTAGGAATTTAATACGACAGTGCGTTGGGAATGCGTGCAGTCCCAATAGGGAGGATGCTGCGGAGGCCACCTGCTACCCAAGTGGGGAGACTAGTGGCGAGAGAGCATATGGACTGGCCCTGAGAAAGGGGAGTATGCATATGAATATAAGATGGTTAGCGGTGAAGGAAGACACTGGTCCGCCTGTGAGGGGGGACTGCACCGTGGCAGTATAAGCATATGTGATCGCCTAGTGGGGATCGCACATAGCGGGCACCTATTCCCAGAACGCGGGCTGACCAGCAAGCAGACCAATAACGTAACGGGCCAGCGCCTGACTTCTCCGCTGAGTTAGATGCTGGGGGCTTTGGAGGAATATCTGAAGCATTTGCCAGCGGTGAACTTTACTGACAGATCGACTAAAGGCACGTATCTCAGTGTTAGAGAGAATGGCGCAGCAAGCGTTTTACAACACCTAACAGAATTTCTCATTCACCTCATGAGGGGGGTCTCAGGTAAACGTGAGAGTTGGCCGGCCCAACACGTTGGCACATTTCGCTGACCGAAAATGCCTCCAGATACCACCCATTTAGCTGATGCGAACGCGACCAGCAGAGCTGTCTACCTGGACAGAAATCTTAAGATACTGAGTCGAGTGATCGAGCAGACCTCTCCTAAGAGAGATCTCCAAGTGGGTATGAGAGGGAAACAGGAATAATTAATATCCAGTCTTGCGCCTCTGGGAACTGGATGATGAGACGATGCTTCCAGCGCGCCGCCATCAACGCATCCTTAAAGCGGGGATGATTGTAACGCCAACCCCTCAGAGCGGAGGGGACAGCCTTAGCTCCAGTCAACTGAAGGAGGATAGCATCACTCTGATCTGGCATGTTCGGGTTTCCTTCTCAGGGAAAAAGGTAGCCACACAGCGAATAGACTCCACTTCAGGGCATGGCTCGTAGAGGGTACTCAGCCTGAGTGACAGTGTTAACCACCTAATTGGTAGGTCACCTAAGTCCTCCGCGCTCCATCTATGAACCGTACGTAAGGCATAGATCTGGGTGCGGGTGCCAAACTGTGCCTATCCCCTGTTTCCAGGGGATGTGCCAGGGAGGAGCCATCACAAGGAGAGTAGAAAGCAGGTCCGATTGGGCCAGAGAGGCGCAATACGAGAGCTGTTCCTCAATCTCCCTGACTTTGCACAGTATCTGTGTGAGTAGGCTCACTGGAGAAATGCTTATTGCGCACGCCCCAGGGCCAGCTGTGTAGCCAGTGGACTTTGCAGGATTCGCCAAGTGGGGAACTCAAGCGAGAGCGCATGAATCTCTGAGTTAGAGAGAGAAAGGCGCAGCTCATAACAGCTGGCCAGTCGGGGGTGGATTCTCCATTTTTCAATGGGCTGCACGGTTGAGCTCGGTGGGGAAAAACGGAATGCAGCGATTACGCTACGTATAACTCCGGGGGAGCAGACGGCAAGTGAGTTGAGACATGCGGATGAGAGCGGATACCCCCATGCGGTTGATATATGCCACCTCCACCGGTAAAACGGCGGAGAGCGAGGAACACTGCCACAGCTCTAGGTGATTGATATGCCAATGCATCTGGGTTCCTTTCCACAGGCCCGCGGCTGCATGCCCGCAACAAACTGCCCCCCAGCCCATGCTGGAAGCATCTGTCAAAACGACAATATTTCTGGACACCTTTTCTAGAGGCACTCAGGCCTGTAGGAACGAGGGATCGCTCCAGGGGCTGAGGGCGCGGCGACACAGTGTAGTGACAGTCACCCGGTGTGTGCCCGGGTGCCATGCGCATCTGTGGACTCGATCGTGAAGCCAGTGCTGAAGGGGTCTCATATGGAGCAATGCAAGCGGCGTGACAGCGGCTGTGGATGCCATATGCCCCAGGAGCCTCTGAAATATTTCAGTGAAACCACTATTTTGCTGTCGATCTCTCTCAGACAGTTCAGCATTAGCGGAGCGCACTCTCCGGAGAGGCGCGCTGTCATGGTGACTGAGTCCAGCTCCAACCCGAGAAAAGAGATCCTCTGCACGGGGGCGAGTTTGCTCTTTTCTCGGTTGACCTGAAACCCCAATAGGTGGAGGTGCTGGAACACCTTGTCTCTGTGCATAATCAATTGCTCCCGAGAGAGGGCTAAAATCAGCCAGTCACCGAGATAATAGAGTATGCGGATGCCCGCGAGCTGAAGGGGCGCTAGAGCACCCTCCGCGAGCTTGGTAAAGACCCGCGGAGACAGAGAGAACCCGAAGGAGAGGACTTGTACTGACAGACTCGACCTTAACGCAGACCGCAGAAACTGACAGTGGAGTGGAGTATGGAGACATGAAGTACGCGTCCTTCAGGTCTATTGCTGCAGACCAATCCCGAGGACGAACGCACTGGAGGATGCGCTTCTGCATAAGCATTTTTTGAACGGCAGCTTGTGCAGACAGCAGTTCAAAACGTGCAGATCTAGGATTGGCCATAGCCCACCACTCTTTTAGGTACGATGAAGTACAGGCTGTAAACCCGCTCTCAGCTGGAGGGATCGGTTAGATTGCATCCTTCGCCAGGAGGACAGCAATCTTCTCTCGCAAGACAGGGGCGGGAACAGGGCTGATCCTTCATCAGATCATGACAGCCCAACCTCCAATGCAGCGGTGGACATCTAAGCCTCGATGTCATCAAGTGAGAGGGCAGCCATCCGAGGATGGCTCTTTCTCTCACTCGAAGCTTGGATGGAGCGCGTGGAGGAGCGAGAGGTCCACAAGCCCGAGGGAGGCAGATTTACTCTCACTGTAACCCTCAAATCTGCCCGAGTGCCCACCGCGGATCGGGGGACAACTGGGGTGGGTGGCCCTTTTGCAAGAACTAACCGCGATCTTAACTGCGCAACAGACATGCCACCGAGTGATGGCATGCACTGCCCGCAAGCACCGCATTAACATGCTGGACCCCCAGACATGAAACGCAGTGCTCGTGCCCATCATCCGAGGACAGGAACCGCATCCAGAAACGCACATTTAGAGCGACGTCTTAAAAAAGAAGCGCTGCACGACTGTGTTGCTCTTTTAGGAAATTCGCAACAATACATACTGCTCTGGAGGACCGGACCCAAAGGACGCCAGGCAAGGGAGAAACCCAGCTCGACCGTCTGCCGCTGCATGTCTCACACTCTGGACCGGGAGATTGCTCTCTTTCTCTTTCACTCTCTGTCTGAAACTCAGCTGGAGGAACCCTCATCGACTCTCTCAGAAGACTGTTGAAGTCTCTAAAGAGAAAATGATGCTTGGCTTTGCGCGTGTTGTGCTCTTATAGCAAATTGATTGCAACAAGCATCAGGTGTGCAAGCTGAAGCTGCCAACTCATTGGCATTTCATTGGCCCGTTTACATACTCTTTCAGATGATTGGCTTTCTGAATGAAATCCCCCATAGTGGAAGTTTCCACATAGCATTGAATTTCCCCTCCCAAAGGGGAACTTTACCTCACAACAGCAGGTCAAAAGTCCACAGTGAGAGAGAAATGGAGTTTATTTTTATTTTCTCAATCACATAAAAATAGAGGCTTCTGCTGTAAGTGTCAGTGAAAGACCAGCAAACACACACACAGTGAATTGTGCAGTTTCTGAATTTAAGCAGTTGAAGCATTTTAAATACTCGCGCTTGCGAGTATCCCATAGTAAGCTACCGCAATATAGCACTCATGAGATAAATGACATCAGTACGCAATAACCGGTTATGATTATTACTGAACCTATACCAAATTGTCTGCATCGCAGTGCACTGAAGAAACAACTACATTTTGACACCCCTACTTGTAGTTGACTTTTTAGCTCCTCATATAGCCGCCTGTGGTGCTTTTTTAGGTGCTGGTTGTCGTTTTCCTTGTTCTGCGACAGTTCTTACAAATTACTTGGCTTTGTTTGGTGTCTGTGACTTTGGCGTTCCGCATAGTTCGGTTGTGCAATTCTGATTGGGGAGAACGAAAGTGTGCTCACTCAACTGGCTAGTCAGGCATTTGCTCTAGGGGAGAGAGAAGTTAAATAATATATATTTCATATCGCAGCCTCTTGCAATTAGATAATCGCAACATTTCAAATTTCGATTTCGATTCAATTTTGATTAATCGCACAGCCCTACCATGGGCCATAATTTTCTTTTCAATCTACATAAACTAAGTCAACATAATTTCAGTGAATGACATAAAATCACATAATAAAGCCTAGAAGCCATAAAAGAATCACACACAATTATTGCGATACATAAATAACTACCTGTAGCTCCTTGACTGCTTTCACATTGCTCTGCAGACTCGATCAGACCACTAAGAAGAAATGACTGGGTCAGGTTTTTAGCTTCTCCAATTACTTTGTGTTTTAGAGAACAACCCCAGTTTTCCAAAAGCTTTGCTAAAGTCTCCACTCCAAACAGCAACTCGAAGTCTTGAAGCACCTATCGTTTTATATAGATTAAAACAAAAATGTCATGTCACATCAACAGATTGAAATCAATTTTAAACCATCACCAGTTGGTGCAGCACATACCAGGCCTTTTGTGTCAATAAACCCAGGGAATAAAGTGAGAACAGATGACAACTTTTCAGTATTGCGGATCAGTTCCTGGCGATACTGGAAAGAAGATTTCATCTTTGCAGCCACATGCTCTGGATCAGAACAGTGTTTTAGAAATAAAATGGCTTCCTGGCAGCGATCTCCCTCTAGCTGCATCTCCATTGTAAAAAAAGCTCTTTCAGTGACAGGGCCCCTGCTCTCAGAGATGCCTTCTGGAATGCTGGTCCTACTGACTCGACTGTTGCTCTGAACCGTTTTCAGTCTCCAGACAATGTATCAAGAGTTCTGTATCATAAAAATGTTTCTGCAATAAATAGAAAATTATTTAGTTAAACTAAAAAGACACAGTTTATTTTGAAACAAAAAAACACAACAACAACAACTCACATAGCCTCTTTTGGAGTAGGGATCTTTGAGGGAGGGGAACAGAGTCACTATTCCAACAGCATATTTAATTCATATTTCCTTTGGTAGAATGTTCCTAAGAAGATAAAAAAAAATTAAGCATATAATATGTAGAAATTTGTGTACTCTATTAAAGAAAATAACTACAGCATGAGTGCTGCTTCTGCAGTTTTAGCTTCAACAAGGAATACCCATGCTGTGTACAAACTCACATAGTACACATACTATCATATTGATAAAAGCCAAATAATGAGGCATTTATTCGTTTTATTAAAAAACGAACACCAAAAAAAAAAAAAAAGATTTCAACGTGTGGGCATGCACGAGATGGAGACGCCCCTTTTTCTGCCAATTGGTCAATAGTTATGAGGCTGTAGGATTTAAATTAAACTTTGCTTATCAACTCATAATCTCACTTATCAAATACATAAAACAGGAACATATAGTCCTATACTCTTGAATGTTTAAAACAATGTACGAAACTTGCGTATATACATAGACTTGATACATGCATACACCCACATCCACATGCACATACATATAAACTCGCTACATGCAAACACACCTATACACACTGCATATACACTTAGAACTTACTTGCATATACACCTATGCTATTGGATGAACAAAATATATGAAACTTGCATATAAATTAGATGCATGTATACACCCACATACACACACACATAAACTCGCTACATGCAAATACACACTCGCATATACATATCAACTATCTATGCATATGCGCCCAAAAACTCTTGCATATGAATATAAACTCGATGCATGCATAAACACCCAAATAACACTCGTGCAAACATACAAAATAAAACTTCTCAAAAGTCAATAGAGTTTAAATGGATGATCATTATTTATCATATAAATAATAATCAATAAGCTTATGAAATATAAATAATCCGATTAATAGAGGAATTACATCTGTTGAATAATGAAAATAGATATAAAATAAAATTTAAGCTAAATATAAAAACATATAAAAAGATAATGCTAGGAATGCTCCAGCAAATTATAAGAATTTATTATGCAACTAAATTATTGGAATGCAATGGGTTTA
>CAIGQZ010001469.1:6294649-6311173 GCA_903798205.1 Danio tinwini | reverse complement strand
GGATACTGCTTCTTTTATGTTTAATATCTATATTTTATGGCGGCTGGCATCCAGCGTTATTGTACATTAGCCTTTTTATTGGTGACAGGCAAACCCACTTAAAAAGTGCACTCCTGCCCCCTACTGGACATAAGTGCGTATCGTAATCCGTGACGAATAGTGACATCTATCTATAAAATAACAAACATAAACTAATATTAAATAATTATTTATGCAACTTTATATTTATTAAACCCATTGCTTTCCAATAATTTAATTGCATAATAAATCTTTATAATTTGTTGGAACATTCGTAGCATTATCTTTTTATGTTTTTATATTTAGCATATTCTATTTTCATTATTCAACAGATGTAATTTCTCTATTAATCTGATTATTTCTATTTTATAAGCTTATTAATTACTATTTATATGATAAATAATGATCTCATCCATTTAAACTCAAATGACTTTTGAGAAGTCTATGCACATACACATATGAAATGACTTGTTCACAACTAATTATATATACGTATGTGAATTTTATTTTGTATGTTTGCACAAGTGTTATTTGGGTGTTCATGCACGCATCAAGTTTATATTCATATGCGAGAGTTTTTGGGCGCATATGGATAGATCTAGTTTAAATGTATGTGCGCATGTATGTAGGTGTATGCATGCATCAAGTTTATGTATATACACAAGTTTCATATATTGTTTTGAACATCCAATAGTATAGGTGTACATGTACCTGTTTTATGTATGAGTTGATAAGAGAAGTTTGATTTAAATCTTACAGCCTCATAGCTATTGATCAATCGGCAGAAAAAGGGGCATCTTCATCTCGTGCACACCCACATGTTGAAATCTCTCTTTTTTTGGGTGTTCGTTTTTTGATGACGAAATGAATAAATGCCCTGTTATTTCGTTGTTGTTTTCTGTTTGTTTTAATTCTCCATTTTAAGTTAAAAACAGGATCTTTTTTTTCCAAAATAAAAGAAATAATTAAATGAATGAATGGAACACGTACCCTATCCCTTTGATTGGGATGACAATGCATTGTAAAAATAGCTAAAGTTATATACTTTACCCATGTTTTTCAATCATGTCTCCAACTACAGCATTCACAAGAATTCGCCTTCTAGAATCTGTGATTTTCCCAGTTGCTCTGTACTCCTGAAGAATCTTCTCCCCTGCACTTTTTTTCCCCAAGACATCTTTTACAAGCTTAACAACAAAGATAAAAATGGTAAAATCATTTCATACAGCAACAATTATATAGTTTTCGCCCATGTAATCTACCTTCTTGGCCTCTGGAAATTGGTCATCTGTTTGAGCTCTTTTTTTAAGAAAACAGAAACACCACTGTCTGTTGGCAACACCGTTTTCCTTTCGCTTGAAAATGAAGAGGGTCGCGAGGCAGTAGAAATTAACAAGAAAACGGAATGTTACAATTACACACAGTAACTATTTAAAACACACATCTTTGCATTTGCAGCCTTGCAAACCTTCTGTAGCCATAGAATCAACAATTTTCCAAAGTGTGTCAGGCTTTTGTTCCAAAATGTCTGCAAAAACATTTTCATCCACTTCAGTTCCGGTCTCGTCAGCCAAATAAATAGTATGATCTGGAGATATACCAAATTTCTCCTTGACTACACAAAATGGCATAAAAGATAAATAAGTTAATTACACAAATAGAAAAACAATTTTTTTAATAAATTACAATTTTCAATCCGTTGTTTAATGAAATATATCTCTAAACATGTTATAAGGTAAACCAATATATACAGTCATTAGCCAAAAGACAAAAAATCTAAAAAATTGTATGAAAACTTACCTTCCCATATGAGAGCATCATATGCAAATCCTGGAAGCTTTATGTATCGCTTATGAGCTTGATACTCAACTTTAAACAGCATTCTGTCTGCTTAGAAATAAAAGATATGATTATAACAGAGTTTGGTAATAAACATTGTTAAAACAAAAAAAAGAACAACATTAATATATCAATGTTCTTCAAATAAAAGTATGACAATATAAATATGACAATATCAACTTGATATGAAAGCAGGCAGTTTGTACTTCCTTATATACTCAACTCAGAACAAACAGCCATCAATTCAAGACAATAGAGGCGTCACAGAGACCCCTGCCTGGTGAATTGGAGATGTTAATCATTACTAGAGGGGGGAGCATCTGGCAGAGATTTTATCAAAGTTAAAAACCAAATCAACATATACAAATGAAATATTATAGTGAAATTAAGACCACTTTACCAATCACACAGAGACATTTAAAATGATACCAAACATGAATACAGTGCTAAAACATACATCATATTAAAACCTTGAGCATGTTATGTGGAATGTGCTCTGATGGAGAAAGGTAGCTTAAAGGTCAAGAAGGGGGCTTGAGGTGAAATGAGAAGGGTGAACTTTCTCACATTCTCCCCTGATGAGGTGTAGCCCTGTGTTTTCAGCCTACGTTTGGTTTGTCAACCGTGATTTGAATAGAACAGTTGAACAGCTGGTTTCCTTTGTAAAAAAAGCTTTGTAAAAAACAGAGAATATCCCTCACCGAGCACTGGAAGGGGATAAGCCCTTCACTAGGGCACCAGTCCTCAAACACACGCCATTTTAGGTCGTACAGTGAACGCGTTAAAGGAGCCCTAGCGCTCTGGATAGTGCTTATGACCTCCCATGGAAGCCCGAGCGCATTTACATTTTACCCTTCACGGGCCAGACCCAAAGGTTGATTTGTTCTGGGTGAGGGTGAAATATCTGCGCCCCAGCTTGTGACAGCAGGTCCATCGCAGCGGGAGCGGCCAGGGCTCTCCTCGCAGAAGCTCAGCGATCTCTGCCAACCACAGCCTGCCCGGCTAATGGGGGGCTATTAGAAGGAGAGACAACCCACTTTCTCTTACTCGGTTCAGGGTGGGAAAAATTAGACTTAATGGTAGTAATGCGTACAGCAGCACATTTGGCCAAGGGTGCACCAGAGCATCCACACCCAACGGCGCATCCTCGTCCCTGAGAGAGTAATACAGCTGACATTTTGCGTTTGCCTGCAAGGTGAAGAGATCTACGGCAGCCTTGCCGTACATCTCCCAAATTTGATTCACCACCTGCGGGTGGAGAACCCATTCTTCGTACATCGGGTTGCCCCTCGACAGAAGATCCGCCCCAACATTTCTGACTCTCGGAACGTGCGTCGCGCACAGTGAGCTCAAGTGAGGAGCGCTTCAGACAATCAGCTTGCAGGCTAGATTGTGCAGCTGCAACTATCGCGTTCCCCCTTGGCAGTTGATGTAAGCCACCACCGTTGTGTTGTCCATCCTGACTAAAACATGAAAACCCTCCAAGAATGGAAGAAAATGTTTTAAAGCCAAAAAAACTGCCATCAGCTCCAGCATGTTTATATGAAGCTCGTGCAGTCGGTGGGTCCAGCGACCATTTACCGATCTGCCCTGAAATACGGCTCCCCATCCCGTTAGAGATGCGTCTGTAGTGACAACTTTTCTCAGAGACACGCTCCCCAGCGGAGCCCCTGATCGGAATATGCAGGGGTTTTTCCAGTGGTGGAGAGCCATCACGCACTCTGTGGATATCCGCACTCTGCGCGCGAGGTGCCTGCGAGGGCACTGGCGCTTCGCGGTAATCCAACGCTAAAAGTCTTTCATCTTTAATAAACCACAGACAGAGACAAAGCCATCATGCCCATCAGACGGAGACAGGTTCTGAACAAGACCAGGCTTCCTTTGCGAAAATGGGTCAGGCATAGACCAAACGCCGTAATTTTTCTCTCCGAAAGCATAGTTCGGTATGTTACTGAGTCTAGGCGCAGGCCCAGATACTTCTGGGACGGAATCAGCTGGCTTTTGGCGTTGTTGATTCTGAATCTTTGTGAGATGATACGAAAGAGTCTCTGCATCCTGCTTCGCGCACTCGCATGAGCGAGCGCATATCAGATAATCGTCCAGGTAAGCGGATATGCGTAGACCCTTGTGTCTCAGCAGAGACTGCGCTGCTTTCATGCATCTGCTGAACAACCACGGAGCTAGACTGAGCCCGAATGGAAGAGTAACAAATTTGAACACTTCGTTCTGAAAGGAAAACCTGAGATATTTCCTGTGTGCTGGATAGATGCTTATATGAAAGTAATCATCCTTGAGATCGATCGAGGCGAACCAATCGCCCCGACGGATCGAACGAGTGAGAGCCCCTACTATGAGTATCTTGAATTTGTACTTCCTTAAGTGCTTGTTTAAAGCACACAGGTCCAGTATTGGGCGCAGACTCCCATCTTTCTTTGTAATTAGAAAGTAACGGGAGTTTACTACACTAGAACTCGTCTTATAGTTTGCCACAGATGCTATAACCCCGTTGAATAGAGGCGGTTTTCCAGCAAACTGAAGCCTGTAACCCCTGGTCACAGTTGTGAGGACCCACGGGTGCGGAGAACACTCTACCCAGGCCTCCGGTTAAAGAGACAGAGGCTACTGCCGAACCGGCTCCACTGGTGGAGCACTGGCGCCCTCTTGTGGCCAGAGAAAAATTTGGCCAGGTTCCTGTTAGGCTCAGAGACTGGCCCGTCTCTTGGCTTTGAGCTTTCGATTTTCTCTGTGTTTTTATTTTGTTTTTGGCTTTCTGCGCCCTCGGCATTGAGCCTGTATGCGACAGAGGTTTTTTATTTGCCATGAACACAGGGAATAAAGTGCTTTGTAACAATGCACTTGCGAACGTGTGCCTGAACTCGACAGACTGTATGGTGGCCAAAAGCTCTGCACCTGCACTTGTGGAATTGCCATCGGCAATCCACGGAACATTGTGTGTTGAGGGGAAGCTGAACTGGCCTAAACACAACTCTGAACCATTTCTCCGCCCACATTCCACCTCCTCTGCTTTTTTGCGAGAGGGGAAACAAACGCAGCGGACTGTGGAGAAGACATCGCAGAAAACCCTGGGTGCTGCCTGTCTCTCCTCTCCAAGCATAGCGTCCTAGGAGTTCCTCTTCTTTTTGGCAGAGGGGTTAGCGGATCTGGACTTTGCAGCCGCTGCTGCGAATGACTGCTTTCCCCATGGCTTAGCGCTTGGAGCAGCGGAGGGGCGGGCCGTCTGCTCTGTGCTGTGGGGTTTAGGCAGTCTGGACGCATTAACAAATTTTCTGCCCTGCGTTGGAGGAATGGGCCGAGCAGCAGGAACAGGAGGACGTGAAGCCTTTTTACGGGGCAAACAGACGTCAAAAGTCTCCTCATCTTTCTTCTTAAGGTTGCATCTTTGCCTCATCAACGCGACTGACTGGCCAAATAGCCCACTCGAGTCTACAGGAGCGTCGAGATAATCCAATTTTTCCCTGTCCCCGATACTCGAGAGATTAAGCCACAGCTATCGCTCGTCCGCAGCGGCGAGAGTCATGGTACGGCCGGAGCTCTGCACCACCCCGCGTGAGGCGTGCAGATTGAGATCTGTAATGTTACAGATCTCTTCCCAGACCGCCGGGTTTGGATTGCTGGCGTCCAGCTGCGTGCCAAGCTCCTCTAATAATTCAGCTTGATAGGCAGTCAGCAATGAAGTGACGTTCAAAGCCCTCACTGTTAGCGCCGAAGATTTATATATTTTTTGGTACATGGAAGCAGTGAAGCGTTCCATTTTACCAGGGAGGGATGGTGTGGCTGATGAGACAGCAGCCCGCCTGTTTGGATGCAGGTGAAGAGCCACCGTCTGCTCGACCACGGGTGGGTTAGAGAGCCCCAGCCCCTCCATTTCACTCACGTCGAGCAACGAGTAACCCTTGACGGGCACGCGGTTGGTAAAGGGTTCATCCTATGACCACTTCATCTCCGTGATGCAATTTGGGAGAGTTACACAACCCGTTTAACTTCTGGATGACTAGGAGTTACAGGCCATGCCACGCCATGCTTGGCGGCAGCACGTTTGCAAACCTCTATAAGGTTGCAATCCACCACTGTCGACGCCACCTCACCGATCTGCGCGCTAGCTGGTCTCAATGCGTGGGAAGAAGGGCGGATGACATCCTCCTCCTCATCGTCTAGCTCATCTCGGAGGAGACGAGCTAGTGTCTCAGCATCCTCCTCTTCATCCCCTTTCATCTCCTCACCACCCGCCAGTAGCTGCTGGTCGAACAGCGGCTCATACTCGGGGGATTCTAACTCCATAATATCCCCCTACGAAGCAAGATCCCGCGGAGGAGAGGATTTGGCACCATTAGCCGACGACGGAGCGGCAGAGAGAACCGGATAGTCCTTGGAAGATGCCGCCACTCGAAGCCTTCTCTCCAAAACCCTCATCGGCATTGCCTGGCAGTGCATGCAGCTTTCTGTGTTTGCCAACAAGGCCTGGGCATGCTTCACACCCATACATGCGATGCACATCGGATGCAAATCCCGGCCCGAAATCATAAATCCGCACGGTGATGGATAGGAGGGCGAAGAGGTCTCCTTCCCCTTCTCCGCCGTGACTTTCGACATGGTGAGTCGAAATCACAGTCTTAGCTCGCCTTAACGTGCTAGCTTTCAGTTGCTGCTAGTAAAAGCAATAAAACACCCAGTTATAAGCAGAGAACCCACGACAGATTCAATATGACTGAGCTGCGTTCGACAACGTTAGCCTTGGCAGTACGTTTGAAAACAAAGCAGCGCAGCCTGGGTGCTTAAGGAAAGTCTTCACGAGGAAGAGTGCTAGAATGCCGATTCAGGGAATCACAGCAGATTATAATGGAAAGGGTGGGCTCCTAATCGCGAGCTGTGATTTGTCCGTCCTCAGACGAACGTGATGTAATTGGTGCTTCCATAGTCTGTCACGCCTGAGGTGTTTCCCATAGTGAGATACCGAGCGAATGTTTGAAAGAGAACTAATATTTAATAACATATTATGTCACATTTGCAGTATTAATGAAGGATATACCACAGTGTAAAAGTAAATAAACCACAGTGTTAAAAATAAATGACTAAGTTAACATTTCGGTAAAAATCACACAAAAAAAAACTCACCTGTTTCGGCATTAAAAGAGCGGAAAAGCTGCTTCTGGCATTACCGCTTTGCTCCGCTGTCCGTTAATTTTCAAATGAGCATGTTGAAGACTCAGGAGGAGGGGGGTCCTGTATGTAAAATATACACTAAAGCGGTGTAGAATCCAGAGTCAAAAATCATTTTAAATTATTCGCTAAATTATTTACAAAAGTATTTCGGACAGTTTGTGTAATTAACAAGTAGCCTAGGCCTATATGTACAAGTAAAAAAAACTGCAGCTTATGCTATTAAATGAGAAAAAGGATGTACCTTAACACCAGGTGGCTTTAATGTGGCTAATGCTGCAATGATTCACAAGTATATCCTCACAATCCCGGATCTTAAAGTTGCTAAATCGGCTTCTTAATTCTAAAATGTTAAAATTCTGACTTTCGTCTTTTATTTGCTTTTATGTAAGTTTCCAGCAAATTAAGGAGCCGACATTAACGAAAAGGTAATCGTCAATTGCGGACCGTATTGACTCAGTCATCTCAAGTTCAAGTATGTGCAATTAACACCGATGAGGAGTATGTATGAAGGTATATTTTGTGCGAAACTCCCAAGCAGCTGTAAAAGTGTAATTTGTAGTTGTAAAGAATAGCACAATGATGTTTGGTGCAAAAGAGCGAGAGCACGAAACGTAGATTTGCAAGTGAAAAACAGCGCTTGAGACTCGTAGTGGCAGATTTGAGCCGTTG
Organism: Danio tinwini; assembly: GCA_903798205.1. Taxonomy (NCBI): domain Eukaryota; kingdom Metazoa; phylum Chordata; class Actinopteri; order Cypriniformes; family Danionidae; genus Danio; species Danio tinwini. The sequence continues at coordinate 6,303,466 of CAIGQZ010001469.1, read as the reverse complement.
CAGTAACATTTGTGTTTGTGCTTAGAAAAAATAAATAAATCAGATGTTCTACACACATTCAGCTCTTTTTGCATGGATACACATTCTAATCTACAGATGTGCAAGTTTTGTCTGTACTTCACATTTCTGGATGCAGGTGTGTAAATGTGTTGTGCACCATATTCACTGCAACAATAGTAGCAAAGAACAGCGATGAGTTTCTGTATTTGTGATTCGTCCGATGGGATTTGTGCACCTGCACTGAAGGACTTGAAAAGGTGTAAATGTTGTGTTGTGTTTGTTGGAGACAAAAAATACCTACACACTTGCAAATTTGCTCTGCAAGTACAAATTTACTTTTACACATTTGCAAATTTGCTCTGCAAGCACAAATTTATTGATACACATGTGTGGCTATTCTTTACAACTACAAATTACACATTTACAGCTGCTTGGGAGTTTCACACCAAATGTACCTTCATAAGTATGGAAAGGCAACACCAGAAATGCACACTGTTAAAGTCACAATTTAACCCACATCAGCATTAAAAGCAGTAAATATACACTTGGATTTTAACACTATAACACTAGAGGGGCTTACACCAGAAATTCAACACCTCACAATTTGCTGTGTACAAATGTGCATTTAAACTGTAAGTGTTATATTACAGTTTTATAAAGAATGACAATTTTGAAAAAAAAAAGAAAAGATTCTTATTTTTAAAAGGCCATGAAACCCCCCTGTCTCAGCAGGGTGTTTTCACACCTCTAGTTTGGAAAAAGTCAGGAAAGTGGGCGTGTCCAGCTCTGTTTATATGCAAATATGGGATTTTGACTGTTTATATGGACATCAGTAATCGAATTACAGGCTACGTTCATTATCACGAACATTATCTCCGAGCGAATAAAGAGCAGGAGCTCAAGCACCCAAACCCTTCATCTGCACGTGTCTGTTGTTTATAACAAAGTAAAATAAAATAACTGCAAACAGAGATAAACCAACTCCGCCTTTACAGTTCAGTCTGCGGCTGTTTATTAACCCTTGATGAGTTCACTACACCGGTGGTCAGACAGACGCGCGCCGTGGTTGTCATAATTCACAAATGATCAGTGTTTTTAATCACAAGGGACTTATTTTAGGTTTCAAATGCCGAAATACACATTAGTAGTAGCAGAACAACCCTTTACAGTTCATGTAATACACCACAGTTGTCTGTGAAAAGGGCAATAATCATATTAAGCATAATCTTAAGCTTCATACAGTATACACATTGTGTGCATAACTACACATTTTGTGTTGTTCGTAACTATACTTCTGTGCATGCGGATCAGTTTACGACCATGATCTGTTCACACTGCAAATCTGATATTGGCCACATTTATAACAACAGTGTGAACAGCTAGGCAAAAAAATCCGATCTGAGAAAAAATCTGATTTAAGCACTAAGCCTCGCAGTGTGAACGCAGCTGCACGCGGTAAGTAGCGTCAGAAAGCCGTGTGTGTCTAGACTACCCTGTCACAAAATGCGGCGAAAATCCTGCACAACAGGAATAGTTTGATTAAGGTGTTTACATGTTTACATTCGGAGAGCAGCATTTACAGCAGATATTTCAGTCTATAATATTGTACTTTAATATTGCAGTGATATTAACATACTGTAAACTTAGTAACTCGTTTTGACTATAGTATGTATTTTAAAACTGAAAGAGCACTGCTGACGATACGAATACACTTTGGCATCTGAATGAACAAACAAAGGGTACTACTCTCACACACACTTACCAAATCTGTAGCGACAGGACAATCAATCTGGAACTGTGTCTTTTTTTATAAGACGAGCGGCAAATCTGGATTTCATAATTTCCAATGCGAAAAGCTCTCGGGTAAAAAAAAATTCCTTACAAACGCATTCTGTCACGTGTTGTGTGCACTGTAATCCACATGTGAGTCCAGCAGCGCTCTCATAGCGGGAAAATGCTAACAAAACCTTTGTTGCAGTACATTAAAGAGCCCCTATTACACATTGAAAAGGGTCATATTTCGGTTTTATGGGTCTCCAACAACATAATGATATGTATGCAAGGTCAAAAAACACGTTCATGGTCTTATAATATGCATTTATTTTTACCTAATTATCCCAGCAACTCCCATATGAATCGTTCAGCGATTCATTTGTTTCCAAACCCCTGCTTAGCGCAAAGCTAATCTGCGCTGATTGGGCCGACGACAGCCTGTTGCGATTGGTCGACAGCGTTCAGAGCGAGACAGTAAAATGCCCAGCATGGTTTATCAAGCCCCCGGGTCACCAACATTGGTATAGGATTCGATCGCAGCAGACGCCCGAAACATGCTTCAAAGTAAACTTACTAACACACAGTAAACAGTACCCGGTTCTCAACAGTGTTATTCAGACACCTCAGCGCCGAAAGCAGTGCAGTTAAACACAAGCTTATTGCTTATGTTAAGTATGACACACATTCAGTTTTAATCCACACAGCAGCAAAAGCTGAACTATTCTGAACCTTGACCGCTGCACGTGTGCAGGATCAGCTAATGGTGGCCATAGCAAGGACAAACGGCAGTGGAACGAGCTCACGAAAGCATTTAAATCTGTAAACAAAGCAGCACGCCTCGCGTTTACAAAGTTGCATTAGACATAATATGAGAATATAGTTAACCTGATACGGTACACTCGGTTACTAGTAACAAAACATGTAGATACTTTCTATTTGCAATCATTGCTGTGGCACCTCGTCCGTGAACAGCTATGTTCTAAGTGCTTACCTGTACTCTGCTTTTCTAAACGATCACATCCCCAGCCGGGAGGTTGTAGCATCCTCTGTCCTTTGACAAGCTATCTCTGTGGGCTTCCGCTCTCTATTCCCATGCCTTTTCCAGCGTTCAGCAGCTAGCCGGTGTACCTAATAAATTGTCCTTATTTTGGCTGCACCCCTGGTGTATTGTCTGTCCATTACATGATGGAGGCAGAAACTAAGCGTGCAGATTTCTGAACGACTCCTTTCCCTCACACTTCCAATAATATCCAGGTAAACACAGCGTCTTCATGAGCGTCTTGCTGCTGTGTTAGTGGACGGGGCCTCAGGTTTGAAATTTGCTGGGTCTGCGCACGCAACCATTATGTTTCGCAACGACGTCACGCCGAAACGGCTGAAGATTCGTTATCAAGACGATTCATTTAAACCACTATGAGTCGTCTAGATGAATCAATAGTTTTAAAAACTGTCCACTTTCAGATTTAAGCTTTAGCTGGATATTTTTACTTCACTAAGAGCTGTGTTACACACTACGTGGAAGGTCATTTTGATATTTTTACTTCACTAAGAGCTGTGTTACACACTACGTGGAAGGTCATTTTCAAAAACCCATAATAGGGGCTTTTTAATAAACGCAGCACACTAATAAATGTAACACTGATGACCCATGTCTCCAAATTCTTGTTCTTTCACTTGTTTTGGCAACACAACGTGGCGTCTCTCTGTCGTCTGAACACTGTAAAAGGTAAAACAGTCTCCGAAGCTATCATGCATATTAATGAAGTTGCACACAATAGCGCGCGCTGATTGGTTTGAACAACGTCTTTCTCATTAATTAATGCCACACACTCAGAGACGTCACAATGTACTCGCAGGTACAGACAGCCACTCTCCACGCTGGATATACACGCAAGTATCTCATGGCCGTGACGCAGCTTCAAAAATTTGTTTCAAACTGGAAGAACAAATTTGCTCAAAATAACGCAAAAACAACCAATTTTCACTTTTTTGTGAAATGTTTATGTCCTAATAGTGTTTATAGCAGCATGTGACACATAAATGAATGTCAACAGCTCAAAAAATGTGTTTTGGTGTTTTGTGACACTTTAAAATAATTTTTTTTAATCATCTATCATAATTTTTTTTTTTTTTAAATCTGTTAAAACTTATGTTAAAACTAAACACTGAAGCCTATAGGCAAATAAAGTGGCCAGTACATTAAGCTTTTCTCCACCTGAATTTGGCCACTTGAATAATAAAAACAAAAGATCTAAAATAATAACAATCCAACTTTTGGTCTTTCAAACCACCCGAACCCCCCTTAGCTACAGGCCTGAAACATAATAAATTGTATTCATTCATTCATTCATTCATTTTCTTTTCAGCTTAGTCCCTTTATTAATCAAGGGTCGCCACAGCGGAATAAACCGCAAACTTATCTAGCATATATTTTACGCAGCGGATGCCCTTCCAGCTGCAATTCATCACTGGGAAACATCTATACACACTCATTCACTACGGACAATTTAGCTTACCCAATTCACCTATATGTTTACACCCCACATGTTTTTGGACTTGTGGGGGAAACCGGAGGAAACCAACATGAACACACGGAGAACATGCAAACTAGACACAGAAACGCCAACTGACCCAGCCAAGGCTCGAACTACGACCTTCTTGCTGTGAGGCAAACGTGTTACCCACTGCCCCACCTTGCTGCCTCATTAGAAATCATTATAAATATAATTATTTATTTGAAAGTTTTAAATACATTTATTGTGTTTTTCTTTCTGCAATAAAGGAATATAAACAGGTCCTTTGTGGTCATTTAATAAGTCGTACAGGTGTATATGTCTGTTTATTTTGCAATGAAGAAATATAAATGGGTGTTTTTTTCAATTTTATTTTATTTTAATAAATAAACCTGAGTCAACTAAAATATTTTCTAGCTGTAGCATGTATTATCATCAAAGTTTTATATACTGTAATATAAAGGGTATAATACTGTACTACAGAATGGTAAAGCACTATAACATGTCTATATAAATATTTTTTATGTCGGAGAAATGTGTAGAAAAATTTTATTTAGTAGTGCATTAACATTAATATGTCATGCATTTTGCCTAAATAAACACATTTTAGAAGTGTGAATAATGAAGTTATTAAGACAATATTAGAAATGCCTAGCTATTATTTTAAATAAAATCCTGGCCACTACCCAAATCTTTTTATAATAGTAGTTTACAGGCTACCACATGACATAATTATGTGTATAGATACATAGGTAGTTCTTTTGTCTGTCGTACCTTTAGTTAGTAAACCATATTGTGGCATATTTCTGTCTTTGACCTGCTGCAAAGTGCGTGTGCACGAGAATACATGTGTTGAAATGCGCATGAGCGGCTGAGATTGCATTGATAAATGCGCATGCGCGGCCAAGATTGCATCGGTCTGAGACTGCATCGTGTCTGTAGCCAGACGCTGTTGGAGAATATGGAAAAAATTGACATATTTATAATTCATTCATTCATTCACCTTCTTGCTGTGAGGCGACAGCACTACCTACTGCACCACGGCGTCACCCATATTTATAATATAAAACATATTTACAATATACACACTTATAATTTTACCTGCATGTGTGAAGGTTTAACCAAATATATTAAAACAGAATTTAATTATTTCGCATTATGTTTATATAGGACTGATTCAGTGGGACATCAAAGGCACTTAGTGATACTGACCTTTCTAGATTATAATATTTATAATGGAAATATGGACATAAAGAATCATGGACAAAACAGTGTTAGAGGAGCTGAACACGCAGTGCTGACATGAATGTGTGGTCTAAATGTTCAGACTGGAGAATGTGAAACGTCCAAAGATTTTTTTTTTCGTTTATTCTTTCTGCCCCTTTTTAATATTCACTCATCACCAACGCAATTTACACCCATTACAGTAGGTGGCGATAATGCTTTTAAGGAGTTAGTCGCCATAAAACAAGAAGAAGAAGAAGAAGAAGAAGAAGAAGAAGAAGAAGAGTCGTTTAAAACGATATTGGACACAACGGCTGTTCTGGTGCATGGGACTTCTCCAGCGCTATATTTTTGTCCAGCGGTATGAGTCATGGGTACGGTAATAGACGCGGTCGAAGAGGTGGGGGTCGAAAGTTCGGAGATGTGGGGTCCAGGTGGGATGCAGGGACCAGTGGTGGTGGAGGATGCACGAAGAGCTCTGAGTGGGACACAGTGGTAGAGCATGGACTTGGAGGGTGTCGAAGAGGAGGAAGAGGCAAACATCCATCTCATTTAAAGGGTCGAGAAATAGGACTGTGGTATGCCAAATGGGGAGGAATTAAAAAGTCCGAGGCAGAGAGGAGATCTGTGAGTAATAGCGCTTAACTTTACAAATGTTGCGATTACATAGCAGTAATGTCTGCTTGAAGATTTACAGCTTATTTAACCCAGCCGGCATTTCAACGGTGATTCAACGTTGAATCAACATCAGGTTCACGGCCAAATTAACGTTAAATAATATTTCGAATTTTCAAGTTGGATCAACGTTGATACGGTGACGTTGTTTTATCGTCGAACAACCACTGGTCACCGTTGAAATTATTACGACGTTGTTTCACGCTCTTCTGTCATAGGCGAATTGGAGTGGTTCTGTAGACGTTGCATAAAAATTTAATTTTGTGTTGATTTAGCAAATTAAATCAACGTTGATATTTTGACTTTGTTACCATCGTACATTTTAACATAGGTTAAATGAAAATTACATATACTAGCATACCAGCATAATCCCAAAAATATAGAAATAAACACACTTTTACAAAAAAATACATAATGCACTTACACAACTTAGCCTGTGCATTAGTTTATTGAATACACACCACACGTCATCACTGATTCAAAATATAATGTACAACAATCCTCCATTAAACGCATCTACAGTATACATGCAGTGCATTCAAATACACAAAAATGATTACATTTAAATAGTCACTTTTTAATGAAGTTTCATGAGTTGATGTTAGTTAATACTAAGAATGAACCACAAGTAGAGCATTTATTGATAATTTAATACATGTAAAAAAATTTCTAATGCTTTATTAAATTAGAATTTTATGTTTGTTAACAGTAATGCACTGTGGGCTAAAATTAACTATATTTTCTTCAAATGGCAGATGTTTTAAATGTATCGTTCTTTGTTCATGTCAGTAAACATATCCTAACATTTACTAATACAACCTTATTGTAAAGAGTCACCGATTAAGTTGTGGGATGAAGTAGTCTTTTTAAAATTTATTTATTCGGAGGATTCAATGAAGATACATGCAATGATTTGACAGTTTTTAGTTCCTTTTCTGGAGTGTGAACATCCTGACACAGTTGCTGTACAGACCCTTTACCTTCGTTGCTGCATGAAGGGCGCCATAGGGACCAGTAGGGCTTGGGGATATGGACAAAAAATCATATCTCTGTATTTTTAGGTAGAATGATGGTACACAATATATATCCGGTATTTTAACATAAATGGTTACTTGAGAGTTAAAGCCTTTATTAAAACTTTATTTAACAAGTTTTGAGCAAAATATAATTCAAACACAGGAATTTCCCTCCCTGTTTACAAATTAACAGCTGCACAAAAAATAACAGCAGCACAAAATCTTTGATAAATAATATACAGTACAGGTTTTCCTTCTGCTTTAAACTATAAGTTGCATAACATTTCAAATTATAAAAGAAACTTTGATAAATAAATAAATACAGTACAGTTTTTTTCCCTGCTTAACACTATATACAGCACTACTGTGCTGTTGTGCAAATAACAAAGTAACAGAACCATAGAACACATAGCTATATTGTCAGAACAAAAAAGGAACACATTTAAATAGTAACACAGCAAAAAGTATTGAAGGATAGAAAAGAACCACATTGAATGTAAATATGAAACAGTATTTTATGTCACAATTACAGTGTTGTCATAAGTAATCATGTATACCACAGTTGTGTGATTTATAAACAACAATTAAATTAGCTGTATATGTTTTTTAGTTACACATTTACATGTATGTATTGTGCAACATTATTAAACAGTGCACATATCAAAGATGTCTAAAGATAAGTTTTTCACTCCATGTAAACATTCTACACTTTTTGTTTTGTTTTGACTAAACTTGTTTTACTAAATATTTAATAAGGAGATGAAAACGAATAGACTATAGATATGAGAAGTAATGAAATTGCTTCAGAGTACTGTGATGAAATGCTGGTTAAGCATATAAATGTGTTTACACATTTATATTATCTGTTATAATGACAATAGTCATAACAGACCAGAACACAGAGCTAAATGTGTTATAATGTAAATGTAAAGAAGAGACCATCGTGTAATAAATACTGAACTTATAATCAGTGAATATGAGGTGGTTTCACTTTCAAAATGCAGTATAAATTCATATTATTTTGGCGTTTTTAATCCTTTTGAACACATTCAGGTGCTTCCTGTCAATTTGACAAAGCTGCTATGTTTGTTCTTGCTGTCAATTATGGAAGAAATGATCGATAAAAGGTTTGTGTGACGTGCGAGCACACAAGGGGGAGTCAGATTGAGGAGTGCTACCTTGGGGTGGTTTGTTTTATGCAGAATGCGCACGTGTGGCCTCAAATCATATCGATATGAAAGATATTGAATAATACTGCATCACGTTGGGGAATCATATCGATATATCCGCAGAATTATACCGCCCTAGCGACCATCGTCTTCCAGTAGGATGCTTAGAACTTCTGTTTACAGCATTTACAAATGGTAAATCATGATCCGAAATTTGTTGTATGTGTGTGTGTATGTATATGTGTATATATATATATACAATATACACACGTGTGTGTGTATATATATATATGTATGTATGTATGTATGTATGTATGTATGTATGTATGTATGTATGTATGTATATATATATATATATATATATATATATATATATATATATATATATATATATATATATATATATATATATATACATATATATATATATATATATATATATATATA
>CAIGQZ010001469.1:6264261-6289649 GCA_903798205.1 Danio tinwini | reverse complement strand
AAGAAAGAGAAAGAGAGAGAGAGAGAGAGAGAGAGAGAGAGAGAGAGAGAGAGAGAGAGGCAACAGAGAGTAAGTTGAAACTTTTTCAGTGTTGAGGTTTAGTTCTGCTCAGTGACTTTTGGGGGAAGTGTTTGTACTAAAGAGAGTCTGCCACTTAGATTCTTTCATGTTTTCAAGCATGTGGAAATGCACTACCCGTACACAAAGAATATACTGAGTTTTTTCCCCTGCATCTCCAAAAAGACTTCGCCAAGGTGTTCTGAAAGAGAAAAGTCCACCTTTTGTCTCCGGCCATTTTCCTGTATCCGCTAAAAAGAACCAACTCTGGAAATACAAAAGCATCTTTCTTCAAAGTCAGGCTAATGTCCACTGGTAAATTCTGTATTTCAGTCAACAGTCTCTCAGCCACCAGGACTGATCTCATGCCCAGTTTTAAGGCTAAGGCCTCAGCGTGTATCCATTGTCTCTCAGAAAACAAATGTCCAATTTTAAGTAATCTTTGCAGACAACAAAGCTTTTCTGAGAGAAAATCAGATTTACAAAATGTCCAGGTCCATAACAGATATAAAAAGGAGTCGTTCCTCTTTGACCTGAGGCCTCGTACACTTCTGAGTTTTTTTGGAACCTTAAATAATGACCATGTTCTTAACGGTGATCTGTAAAAAAATTCTTAGACCAGATAAATTCAGCTTTTTGTCCATCAAAAATAACTGATAGTCTAGACCCATGTTACCTGCTTTCTTCAAGAGGGCACAGGCAAGTGCAGCCCAACACACGTCCTTCCCATACAGCAACATCTGAGCCGTCTGCGGTCTAAAAGCTTCCACTCTACATCCAATATCCTTAAGTCCTTGTCCACTGTGGTGGGGAAGGCGTGATCGAACACCCAAAAAGGGGGGAGAGCAAGCGGAGACACCGGCGGCTGGTCAGTGGTCCAATCATAAATAATCAGTAACACCTGTATTTTCTAGTGATTGGGCCGGAGAACCCCTTCATAAGGGGAGGAGAAGGAACAGCCGAGAGAGAGGAGAGCCAAGCCTGAACAGACACACACACACACACACACACACACGGACTGAGATATTCAGCACAACAAAATAATAAAGACTTGTGCTTACCCGATATCGCCGACTCTGTCTTCTTCTTCCCACAAAACGAAATTTACAACATCCACCTTCCTGGAAAGGCAAATATAGAACTGAACCAGAAAACGTCTACCAGTTGCTTTTGGATCCTTGCCAAAAGATCATTGTGGCCTCTAAAATCATAATTTATGCCATAGGGAGGAGGCCACCACGTTATTGCAAATCAACACTCTCGCCCATAGGATAGTTGGAGTAGCAACCATCTCCAGCAAGACCTCACACATGCTTTCTCCAGAAGTCCCTCCCAATTTTGTTTTATAAAATCATCAGTGCATAAAATAACCCTAGATATTTAAAACCCTTTCTCCCCCACTGCACACTACCCGGAAGCATAGGACCATTAGTAACTTGACCACACCATAGAGCATTACTTTTACTCCAGTTCATCCTTGCTGATGATGCACCATGATCTTGACTCCCTACAGTATTATCTCCAAAATAAAGAAAGAAAGAAACCCGGCTGCTTGCGGCATCAACAGAGTGAAGCAAGCACTCTTTTGCCCAATCTCTCTCTCTCTCTCTCTCTTACTTCCATTGTGAGTGTTTAGGCACGAGAAGACGGGTGTGAGTGGTGAGTGTAAGTGATCTGCTTTTCTATTTTTAGGGGGTCAAGCGCGAAGCGCTGAAACCCTATTGTATTTGTTAAGATTTTTATTATTATTATTATTATTATTATTATTATTATTATTATTATTATTATTCTGCCCTAGTTGCTATTGCTCAGACCAAACCGTAAGTCCTAGAGAGCTCAAACTTGGTCAGATGGTAGTACTCCAGTACACTTCATCCTCACCAAAAATCAGCCAAATCGGACCATAGGTGGCGCTATGGTGCAAAAAATTTTCAGTTTTGACATTTTTGGCCGCCATTTGTACACCAATTGTCCTAGACTCTAAAACTCTACATTTTTTGAATCCTTGGGTCATCCCGAACAAAAGTGCACATGCGCACTATGGCCTCTACGACGCACCATTTTCCCGATACGTCGCGATTTGTCCAAAACGTACTTTTGCGAACTAGTCCTAGGTTTTTCACCCAATCTGAACCAAACCAATTCAGTCATGTTCTCTGGCCACTGAATATCAATAATTATCCAAAAAAAGTTGAAATTTTGATTCTCAAGCGAAACAATACGCAAAAATGTTCAAGGCTAATCGAAGCTAAATGCTAATTGTAGCTATAACTTTGGAACGTAATAAGATATCATCACCAAACTTGGCACACACATGTATAAGGTCAAGTTGAGATCACAGTACGAAAACCGCACATTTTGGCCACAAGGTGGCGCTATAAAGTTCAAAAACCATAAAAAGACCACAAACTTACAACCGTTAGTCTAATCAGCTTGAAATTTGGCATGCAGTGTCTTTGTCCAAGTTGTCATGACATACTATAAGGGCACTGGCATATCTCAAAAAACATGGCCGCCATTAGCCAATTAAGATTAAGCAGCCATTAAACAAGGTTAACATTGGCCAATCAAAACGAAACTCATTAGGCATGTTTGACTTCTGGTCCTACAGGTCTGTAAAAAGTTTGAAAGAAATCGGCCACTAGGGGGCGATTTTGAGTTTTGTGAAGCTCTAATTGATTGAATATTACACACATTTTAGCACAGCTACCCAAAATATATATCATATGATAGGCCTGCTTATACTGAACACTTTGACACTAAAGTTGCTGCTGTCACTCAAACCGTTCGTTAAAAGACCATTAATATGTATAAAACCTACGTTTGCGAACTAGTCCTAGGTTTTTCACCCAATCAAAACCAAACCAGTGTAGAAATGTTCTCTGGACACTGAATATCAATAATTATACAAAAAAGTAGAAATTGTGATTTTCACGTGAAACAGTATACCAAAATGTTTCATGCTAATTGAAGCTAAATGCTAATTGTAGGTATAACTTTTGAACAGATTGAAATATTATCACTAAACTTGGCACACACATGTATGAGGTCAAGCTAGCAGTGCAAAACACACAGACATTAACCACAAGGTGGCGCTATAAAGACGTTTTGTGTTTTTTGAGGTTGTAATTCATTGGTTATTACACAAAGCTTTGCACAGGCACACAAAATACATATCATAAGATAGGGCTGCTCATACTGAACACTTTGAGACTAAAACCACAGCTGTCAATCATATCGTTCATTTAAAAAATCATAAATATATGAAAAACCTACTTTTGCGAACTTGTCCCTGGTGTTTAGCTCGATCGCGACGAAACCAGTGCTGTTAGAATCTCTGGACTGAGTAGATCAATAATTATCCAAAAAAAGTTGAACTTTTCACTTTGAATAGCTGTAACAGGCTCATTTACAAAAGGGGCATGTCCACATAAACCTACATGCTTGTAAACCCATAAGGAAAACTCAAAACATCACAGAAATTGTAGAGCACATGTGGCATCTCAATATAAAGAACCATGCTAATTTTTGTGGAGATCGGGCTATAGGTGGCGCTATAATAGAAGAAAAAGTCTTAAAAACATGCCAAATGGCTTAAAAATGCAGTAAATGTGCTTCATTTACACACTTTTTCCACAAATAACCCTTAATCTACATACACAACCTGCTTATTTTGAATGCTTTGGCACAAAACACACCGCTGTCACTAAAACCTTTCATTAATTATTAACCATTATTTCAAAAACTAACTCTGGGATGTAGTCCCTGTTTTTCTTAATAAAACCAGTGCTGTAAAAATGTCTGGACGGCCTAGATCAATAACTATGTAAACGAAATTAACTTTATATATATATATATATATATATATATATATATATATATATATATATTATGTACACACACACAGTGTGTATATATGCATCTACAAATGGTCTTAAAATTGTATTACTATTTGTAGCCACTAGATGATAGTAGAAGACCACTTATTGTTGGTTCAAAGTCATTGAATTAGCAGTGAGGATTACTCTGAATCAAGTTTACCTGGTATTAACACTGTTTTTGCTTTTTTAAACAAGTTAAGTCCAAGCTTATCACTTCATTTATTTACATGTTATATGTTTTCGTCCATCATGGATGTTTAAAGGTCTCAAAAACACATTTTTAGTATTCAACAATGTTAGCCACTATAAAACAGACTTTTAAATGTCACATACCATTTTTAACCACTAGATGTCAGCACAAGACCACTTATTATTTGTTTATAACATTTGCATACCTTTGCTTTTTACATTTTTAGAGTTTAAAGTCAGGGAAATTGCATTTAGGATCACTCTGAATCACATTTTGACATGATGTAAACACTGCTATGCATTAAAAACCTAATTTGCTCCCAGTTTACCTCTTCATAATAATTCTAATAGGCAAAAACTGGTTCTATAATTAAAGACTTTGTTTTAAAACATGTTTAAATAAATCCCAACTATGGCCACGAGATGGCAGTAACAGACCACTTAGTTTATTTTACTGCTCTGTAGCAAAGAATGCATTCTAAATCCCAAACTGACATGGCATAAACACGGTTAATGCATTTAAGATCAAATTTAGTCAAAGCTTGTCACACTTTTTGCTCTGTAAATAATAAATTATTTTAATAAAACATTAAACTTTATTTTGTATAGTTATAACATGCTTGTTCATAGAAGGGATATATTTATGCACACCTAAATGGCTGTCATCACATTACAAAATTACACCTTGGCCACTAGATCACAGTAGGAGATCACTAATAGCTTATTTCACTGCTCTTTTGTCTTTTTTTTGGAAATATTGGATTAAAAAATCTTCACCAAACTTGCAGTAATTGTGCTTCATTTACACACTTTTACAAGTTTAGTGCAAGCATATAACTTAAATTACTTAAATGCAATTTTTTTGTCCAACTTGGAAGTTTTAAAGGCCTCAAGAACACATATTATTAATATTTAATAATTTTAGCCACTATAACACTGACTTTTAATTGTAACCTACCATTTTTAACCACTACATGTCGGCACAAGACCACTTATTAATTGTTTATAACATTTGCATACCTTTGTTTTTTACATTTTTAGAGTTTAAAGTCATGGGTATTGCATTTAGGATCACTCTCAATCACATTTTCACATGATGTAAACACTGTTATGCATTACAAATCAAATTTACTTCCAGCTTACCTCTTCATAATAATTCAAATAAGCAAATCTGGTTTTATAATTAAAGACCTTGTTTTAAAAAATCACAACTATGGCCACTAGATGGCAGTAACACACCACTTATAGTTTTTTTACTGCTCTGTAGCAAAGAATGCACTTTGAATCCCAAACTGACATGGCATAAACACGGTTAATGCATTTAAGATAAAATTTAGTCAAAGCTTGTCACACTTTTTACTCTGTAGATTAATAATTATTTTAACAAAATATAAAATTTTCATTATGTATGGTTATAACATGCTCATTCATATGGGGATATATTTATGCACACCTAAATGGCTGTAATCACATAAAAATTACACCGTGGCCACTAGATCACAGTAGAAGATCACTAATAACTTATTTCACTGATCTTTTGTCTTTTTTGTTGGGAAGAGCAAAAATGGCCATAACTCATGAATGGATTAAAATATCTTCACCAAACTTGTTACACATATGCAAGAGGTCAGTCTAAGGTCATAGCATGAAACTCGTAGACACTGCTCACATGGTGGCGCTATACATTGAAAAATCACTGTATCTGAGTAACCATTTATCCTATTGACTTGAAATTTGACATGCAGTGTCTTTGTCTAAGGTGTCATGACTTGATCTAGACAAAACATCATAGGGCTGCTTATACTGAACACTTTGACATAAAAAAGTTGCTTTTTTGGAGCTTGTAATCAAACATTTGTTTGCTCAATCTATAAACTCCAACACTCTAATCAGATATTTCATTGTTGAATAAACTACTTACAGGCTTCCTAACTGCTTAATGACCTTACACTGCTAAAATGCTTGACCCCCGGTAATTGCTGCTTGCAGCTATATTCTTTTCTTGTTTCTTGCTGCTTGTTTCTAACTGCTTAAATTGTTTGACACCCTGTTTTTTTTTTTACTTGTTGAGCCATGTGCTGCTACTCATTGTGAGGGCAGTATGATGGCTCCACGGTCACAGGGCCTGAACAATCTCACGCAGCGTCAGGGGGTGAAGGTGGCTTCCGCGGTGAGTGTTGAGTATTGTTGTCTGGCGGTAGGTGAAGTCATGGGGCATTAGCATATCATGTCTGCCTCGCGAATGAACAGTGTCATAGTTGTTTTCCTGAGTACGGTCAAGAAAGCTAATGAATTGGTGGACTCTGGCAAAGTGGTAGAAAATGTACTTCCGCTATCCTTACCATCCAGAAAAGTTTTGTTATCAAATGTCCCACCGTTTGTTATTGATGATACTCTTGTGAAAATAATGTCTCGCTATGGTAAAGTGGTGTCACCTATAAAGATGATACCCATTGGTTGTAAGTCCCCGCTATTGAAACATGTTTCTTTCAGACACTTTCTTTTTATGATTTTAAAGGAAGATGAAGAACTGGATGTGTCTTTACATCTTAAAGTTGAGGATTGCGATTACGTAATTTATGTCACTATGGAAAAAAATAGGTGTTTTAACTACGGGGAAACAGGCGTTTAATACACGTATGCCCTAAGATAAATGAAAAAAGATCTGTGAATGGTAATGATAGTGTTGGTGCGTCAGCTGAGGCCGGCACATCAAGTGATGCGACGTTAACTGAAGTTACGACAGTTAATGAGAAGGATGAAGTATGGCATTCCGAGAATGAGAATGAGGTTGCTCAAGTGGACAATTTAAAAACTGCGGTGGAAAAAAGCTCTTCTGATACTCCTCTCTTAAATTCTAATACACAGTGCCATGACAAACAAAAAGACAACTTCAAAGCTAATGTTTTGCTGTCTGATGTGCGGTGAAGTGATTGTGAAATGTAAACAGAGCAAAGTCATTTCAAAGTTCCTTCGAAAAGAAAAAAGGCTGATATTTTTTAGAAGATGTTTGTAGTGATGATGGGATGGAAAGTGGCAGTGAGTCTTCTAGCTCAAGCATCTGCTTGTCTCAGAATGACTGCTCTACCCGTAGTTATGACGTTGAAGAAATTAAACTATTTCCTAGAATCACAATAAATAAAAGAGGGGTGGAAGTTTTTGATTATTTTCCTGACACGAAACAGTTTGTTGAAAAAAACTAAACTATACATGTCAGAAGGCTTGTTCACAGACAAAGAGAGATTTCGCTTAAAGAAGTTTGTGACAAAATTGCTGGCTGAGGACGTAAGTTTGAAAAAGTGTGTGTGCACTTTTTTGTTTGTTTTTCTCTTTTGCTTTAATTATTGGTGAGCTAAATATTGTGACAATCAATGTTAATGGTTTAAGAGAAGCTAATAAGAGGGCTAAATTTTTTGTAGTGATAAAATAAAAAAAGTTAATGTTGCCATGTTGCAGGAAACCCATACCGACGTTAGAAATGCTGCTGAGTGGGCAGTAAATTGGGATGGGGTCTCAGTTTTGAGCCATAACACATCCCTTAGTGGAAGAGTTGCAATTTTTGTTTTTATAAAAATTGTACTCCTCCTACGTATCAAGTTGAAGAATTTGTTAATGGGAGACTCTTAAAAGTTAGAGCCACCTTTGATAAAGTTATTTTTAATTTCATTTGTGTGTATGTCCCTACTTCAGCTTTGGAAAGGATGGTGTTTTTAAATACACTTTGTTCTGTAATACAATATTGTTGTGTGGAAGAATACCTTTTTCTGGGTGGGGATTTTAATTGCACAATGTCTAAATTAGACAGGAATCATGCAGAACCCCATTTGCCTTCTCAAAATCGCTTAATTCAATTTAATTAATTGGAGGCAATAGAATGGGATGCAAAAACAATACACCTGGACTCATGTGATAGATAATATTATCTCCTTAACTAGGCTGGACAGATTCTAAGTTTTTAAACATCAATGCAATGTTATAAGAAAGTGTTCGATCATCCCGTTGAGTTTTACTGATCACAGTATGGTACAATGTAATGTCTTTTTAAGTTCAATTAAAACCAAGAGTGCATATTGGCAATTAAACGTAAACTTGTTGAATGACAGGTTTTTAGAGATGCTTTAAAAATGTTTTGGAGTGAGTTCAAAACAACAAAAGGTTCTTTTAGTTCTGTAAAACAATGGTGGGACTTTGGTAAAGTCCAAATTAAACAGTTCTGTATACAATTTACTCAAAACATTACTAAAGAGACTGGCTTAGTTATAAGTGCCTTGGAGGCTGAAATTTAAGAAAATTCAGGAAGTAGCTGAACAATCTGGCGATCAAGGTGCTTTTGATCTGTTAGTCAACAAAAAAAAAACTCAGTTAGCTGATTTGTTGAATTTTAAAACACAGGGAGCTCTAGTCAGATCAAGGTTTTAGAGTATGAATCAAATGGATGTTCCCTCCAGGTTTTTTAACCAAGAAAAGAAAAATGGTCAGAGTAGGACCATCCATGCTTTATACTCTGAATCAGGGGGCTTGTTGACAGAGCCAACTGAAATTTGCAGGAGAGCAACTAGTTTTTATCAAGCATTGTATAAAAAATAAGCTTAGAGTAAATTATGGGGTTTACAGCAGGTCTCGGAGGAGGCTAAAAAGGAAATCTCGGGTGCACTGAGTGAAGCAGAGCTGTGGAAAGCCCTTCAAGAGATGGAGCCAGGAAAGGCTCCAGGGATCGACGGTTTACCAGTTGACTGGTATAAAACCTTTTGGCCTGATCTAAGGGAAGATCTAATAGAGGTGCTGATTGACAGTCTGGCTGAGGGCCGACTGCCTCTGAGCTGCCGTCGAGCGGTTTTAACCCTTTTGTCAAAAAAGGTGCCCCTTTTAAAATTTGTAGAGGTATCAGGCAAGGGTGTTCACTATCTGGTATGCTTTTATTCTTTAGCAATTGAACCCCTTTTAAATAAAATAAGAACTGAATTGCATGGCATAGTGTTACCAAATTGTAAAATTAACCTCACATTGTCAGCTTATGCTGATGATGTGATTGTTATGGCCGGAAATCAAAGTGACATTGAAGTGTTAATAAAGTTACTTTCAATTTTTAAAGAATTGTCTTTTGCGAAGGTAAATTGGAGGAAAAGTGAGGCAATACTGCTGGGGAATTGGAAGGGGAGAAAACTGGTTTTACCAGGTTTAGTATGGAAAAAATCAGGTTTTAAATATTTAGGTGTTTTTTTTTAGGTGATGAGTTGACAGTACAAAAAAATTGGGAGTGGGTGTTTGAAAGCATTAAAGGTAGGCTTGAAAAATGGAAATGTTTATCACCAAAAATGTCATTCCGAGGCCGCATTTTAATAAGGCAAGAGTTGATTCATTTACAAAGTAGATTAACAACTTTTAGGTTGCAACATATCCAAAGACTTTTAAGTGATTCTGTTGAACATAAGTGGTGTGCTGTTGCCTACATGATTTTACATAAGCTTGGAAATCTTGGTTTAGATAAAACTATTCTTCTTTTAGACCCTACAAGACTGGACATTTCTGTTTTATTGATCTTTACCAAAAAGATTACTGTGGAATCTTTTTGTTTTTAAATGAACAAAGGATACACAGTCACTTTACTGGCTTCTGGAAGAACCTTTAATCCTTGGAGCACGTTTTGACATTTCTTCAGGAGGATTATACCCTGGTCTTAATAAGGCACTTATAAGTAATAGTGTCACCACGCTGCAACATTTACTTGAATTGACTGATCATGACTTTAAGAACTCTGAAGAAGTTGTCAAACGCTTGAGTTTCAGATCCACTCGCCTATTTGAACAGGCAATTCTGAGGTGGAGAACTGTCCTCAAACCGAAATAATGGTCACTGTTGTCCAGTTTTTGGGATGGAGCAAGCATTCCAAATCCAATTGACTGTTTTCCACTTTTATATATTTCGGTTCAATTAGAGAATTTTTATGGTGTCTTTTTGGAATCTGTAGATTCAATGTGTGTTAATTTATAAATTTTTTTGTAATGGAAAAGTTTTGTATAAGTTTTGTGTGAGTAACTTAAATAAGAAAATGTTGGAAAAAAAGGAGTGATACTCCTTGGCGTGATTTTTTTTTAACTTGATGATAAAGTAAAACCTCTGTGGAGAGCACTTTACAAACCACCATTAATTAAAAAAGTAGGTGATTTGCAATGGAGAGTCCTTCATAGGGCTATTGCTCTTCATTTCACATTTAAATCCTGAAATTAGTCCGCTGTGTCTTTGTTGTGATGAAAGAGAAACCATTTTTCATGTCTTTGTGAAATGTGCTAGGTTGGGTCCATTGTTTAGGTTATTGCACAACTTTTTTGCTAGGTGTTGTGAGACTTTCTCTGTTGAAATCAGAAAAGAGATTTTCTTGTCAGTTATTGAACTTTATATTAGGACAAGCTAAAATGGCTGTGTATATGATTAGGAGGAAAATTGAAAATAATATAGAGCATTATGTAATAATTGTATTTTCAAGCATGGTACAAACAAGAGTCTTAACTGATTTTAATTACTATGTACAAATGGATGATTTGGACACTTTTTAAAATATTTGGTGCTATAACAGTGCTTTGTGTTGTGTAGATGAGAACAATGTGGTTTTTACATTTTTTTTTAAATGTATGGTTTTCTTTGATACAACTTTAATTGATTTATTTATAGTTATATTGTGTTGTTTTAATGTAATAAAGTTTTAGTAAGATCAAATCTCTCTCTCTCTTTCTCTCTCGTGCGCATGCGTTTGTGTGTGTGGCGTATGGGTCAGAGTGTTTGGTGAGTGCCTGAGAGTTCTTTTCTCTTTCTTTCTTGGTTTTTGATAAAATATAGGCTTGAAGGAATATAGAAAGTCATTGTGGTTGTGCGAGGGAAGTTGCAGAGGCTGGATTTGTTTTTGTCCGGTCGCTGTTGCTTTGTTTATTTTGAAATAATGGCATTTGAAAACTTGACACGCCAGCATGGCATTAAAGTGCCGGTCGGAGTTGAATGCTCTGTGGAGGAATGCAGTCTTGCGGTTGGAAAGGTTGTGGGACACAGATGCATAAAGTCGGCATCGAGAATTAATAGTGCTATCGTAATGTTTCTGGAATCAACTAAGAAAGTGAATGAAGTTGTTGAACAAGGAATTGTGATAAACGATGAGCACATCAGTGTTTTTCCGCTGGTAAACCCAGCAAAGAAGATGGTGATTTCAAACGTTCCCCCGTATCAATGACAAAGTGATAGAACGTGAATTAGCGAGACACGGGCAGATTGTTTCAGCAATTAAAAAAGATCCCCCTCGGTTGCAAATCCCCACTGTTGAAACATGTTGTTTCTTTTCATAGACAACTTTCCATGATTTTAAACGATGATATAGAGGAATTAACTTGGCATTGAAATTTAAAGTTGATGGTTTTAAATACGTAATATTTGTTACAACAGAAACTGTGAAGTGTTTTAAGTGTGGAGAAACAGCACATCGAGTCAGGTTTTGCCCTAAACAGAATACTGGTCAACAAAATGAAGTAAATGATCAGAATGGAGCACATGCCATGGAAGAAGTTGGGGCAGTTTCTGAAACACATGTATCTAGTGAAGTTGTAACTGTGATGAATTAGAAAAACAATGTAGAGGGTGAGTAAGAAGTGATTGACAAGGACTCAATAACAGTGGATGGAGAAATGATGAAAGAGAAATGATGTTTCCTCATCTTCCATCATTACACTATCCTCATCAACTGTAGCTTCTATTAGGAAGCTACAGTTGACGAGGATAGTGTAATGATGGAAGACGAGGAAACAGTGTTTAAGGTCCCAGTTGTAAAAAGGAAATCGCAACAGAAAGAAAAAGCTTCCTGACTGTTCTTTGTTTGTTTTTTTTATTTGGATTCAATTAATGGAGAAGATTTTAGCACAGATGCTTCATCTGATGGCTATTCGACTGATTGCTTCCTTTTTGTTGAGTTTTAGAGAAAAGGAACCATCAAGTATTGCAAGCATTTTGAGTGGGAGTCAGGAACAAAAATTGTACAGTCTTGAGAAGATTCAGAAATTATTGAGTACTACAAAAGGCAAGTGGAATGTAAAGGTAGAGGATTTCTTTCCAGATCGTAATCTTTTTATCAAATCAGCACGGGTGCTGATGAGAGGCAATGGAGGGTTGTCAACTCAAGAGTTTCATAGGTTGAGAAAATTGGTACCAAAGGTACGGGCTGAACAAATATAAGACTGTATACCTTTTAGCTTTAAAATGCCATATTACTATTTATGATGGGTTTTCTTTACATTCTTTTAATAATTAATTTGAAGTTTGCAACCCTAAATCTAAATGGGGCAAGGGATATTAAAAAAAGAAGTCAATTGTTCCAGTTAACTAAAATAAAAAATATTGACAATGTTTATTCAAACTCATAGCAATATTACAAATGTAGTTGAATGGAAAAGAGAATGGGATGGTTTGGTTATTCTTAGTCATAAGAGCAGTACAAGTGCTTATTTGCAAAACATTTTTTTGCCAATCTCATATGAGGTCAATGAAATTTTAGAAGGAAGGCTTTTAAAGGTCACTGCAAAGTTTGATGTTGCAACTTTGGTTTTATTAATGTGTACAGTATGCACCAGTTATGGCAACTGAAAGAATGTTGTTTTTAGAGACATTATCAAATAGTATACAAAATTTTGACCCTGATCATATCTTTTAGTTGCAGGAGACTTTAATTGTACTGCTAATGAGAAAGATAGGAATCATTTAGACCCACATTTAGGTTCTAGGTTGGCTGTAAATAAATTGATTGAGACCAATTATTTAGTGGATGTGTGAAAAAACTTAAATGATAACATTAAACAATATACAGGGTTACAAATAAGGGAGAGTGTTATTTATATGGCAAGATTGGATCATTTGTTTTGTTTTAAACATCAATTGCAAATACTAAAATCATATTGTATTAATCCTGTGGGTTTTTCTAATCATTCTATGGTAGTGGCAAATGTTTTTATACAGTTTTTTTTTTTTTAAAGAGTGCTTACTGGGTTTGCTACAAGATTTGCATTTTAAAGAATTGCATTTTTTTTTGAAAGTATTGGAGAGTGAAGAAGGCCAAGTTTTCAAATGCACAACAATGGTGGGATTTGGGGAAAAAAACAAATACAACAACTTTGTGTACAATACAATTTTAATGTCACTCAAAATGTGGTTAAAAAATGAAATGTTTAGAAACAGAAATTGCCATTTTTCAAAATTCTGAGTCATTGGCTGGAAATCAAGTTAATAATCTAATTGAAAAAAGAGCAGAATTAAGTGATCTGCTTGGCAATAAAGCACAAATTTTCTGAAATGGATGCTCCATCAAAGTTTTTTTCAGCCTAGAGAAGAATGGTCAGCAGAATCATTCACTGTCTTCGGGCAGAAAATGGGCAAGAGCTCCCTGAACCTGCTGATGTGCGCAGAAGGGTCGCTGGTTACTACAAGGATCTATATAAGTGTGAGTATGTAGAGGACCATGAGCTACTTCAAAAATTTCTCAGAGGCCTACCTC
Source organism: Danio tinwini (assembly GCA_903798205.1). Taxonomy (NCBI): domain Eukaryota; kingdom Metazoa; phylum Chordata; class Actinopteri; order Cypriniformes; family Danionidae; genus Danio; species Danio tinwini. Next base: position 6,275,999 of record CAIGQZ010001469.1, on the reverse strand, counting down.
AAGTACAGGAGGAGGCAGAGGGGATGTTGGTGAGCCAACTATCTCTGGGAGAATTGCACAATGCTTTAATGAGCATGGAAAATGGTCGAGCTCCAGGGTTAGATGGTCTAACCATTGATTTCTATAAATCATTTTAGGATTTGCTGGGCAATGACTTATTGGAAGTGTTTAATGATGGCATTGCCAGAGGTAAACTACGTTTGAGCTGCTGGAGGATTCCAAAAAAGGAGATCTAAAAGAAATCAAAAACTGGAGGCCGGTTTTATTGCTCTGTGTAGATTTAAAAATCTTATCGAAAACTTTGGCCAATAGGTTGAAAAGTGTGATGAAGCAGATCATACATGCGGATCAGTAGTACTGTGTGCCAGGCAGATCCATTTTAGATAATATTGGGTTAATAAGAGACGTGTTTGAAATATCAGAGATTACTGGACAAAATTTTGGCTTGATTTCTTTAGATAAAAAAAAGCCTTTGATCGAATTGAACACCAATACAGTATTTGTGGAATGTTTTTCAAAGTTTTATATGATGAGATTGTAGTAAAGGTCAATGGTGGCTTAAGTGCCCCTTTGAAAGTAAGAAGGGAAATTAGACAAGGCTGTTCAATGTCAGGAATGGTGTACTCAATAGCGATTGAACCTTTTTTTATGCAAACTGAGATAAATTTTAGAAGGAGTGTCACTGTATGGAGAAAATAGGTTTTATATATCTGCTTATGCAGATGATGTAATGGTGGCTGTAAAAGGTAATACTGATGTTAAAAAAAATCAAAAGTGGCTGTAGAAAATTATGGCAAAGTGTTTTCTGCAAATGTGAATTGGTCAAAGTGTGCCGCTTTGACAGTCAGGGGGTGTGAAATATTTGGGAATATTTTTGGGGAATGAGCAATTTAAGAAAAATTGGGAAGGGGTTTTAGAAATGGTTGAAGGGAAACTTAAAAAATGGAAGTGGCTTTTGCCAAAAATGTCTTATCGGGGACGCACTTTGATTATAAATAATATTATAATTATTAAATAATTGATAGCAACAACCCTATGGCATCGACTGGCAGTTTTTGAGCCACCTGCAAGTCTGCTAGCAAGGGTTCAGGCCTTAATGGTTGCTTTTTTTTTCTGGGATAGGATGCACTGGGTGCCACAGTGTATTTTATACCTGACAAGAGATAAGGGTGGTCAAGGTCTTCTACATCTAGAAAGTCGAAAAACGACCTTCAGGTTGCAGTTTATTCAGAAATTTTTGTATGGTCAAAGTAAAGCATGGCTAGGAGGAAATAAAGCAATTTTGGAAAAAAGTGGGAGGTTTGGGATTGAGAAAAAAAACTTTTTTGGATGAAATGTGAAGTGGGAGAGTGACAAAGTCTTTCTTCATACTATCAAAGTGTTTTTAAACCATGGTCACTGGTGCAAACTGAAAGGACTGTGTCAATGCCATCTTTGTACTGGTTTCTTGAGGAATCGTTGGTCAAAGGGGCAAGGTTGGATGTTACTGGACGGACAATGTTTGGACTACAAATAATTTTAATTACAGCAAGAATGATCACTTTAAGACAATTGATGGAAGCAGCTGGAAGTGGTTTTGAAAGTGTGAATGCTGTGGCTCAGACTTTGAAACTTAGATCACAGAGAACAGTGCTCTCCTTTTTGAACAATACAGTATAAAGGTTTTAATGATGAAAAGATATTTGTGAAGAACTATAATAATAGACGGTTTAAACCCAAAGAAGAGGACAATTTTGCAAAATGATTATTTCACCTTTTTACTGAGGAGCGCTCTCATCAATTATTTGTTTCAGAAGGACAGGTTTTTTGTTCTGTAAAAAGAAAAAAAGTTGTATGAATTATGTGTCAAAGTGCTAAATAAGAAAAAATTGAAAGCAAGAGTTGTAACGCTATGGGCGGCTCATTTTGAGGTTGGAGATGATTGTAAACCGGTGTGGGAAATCATGTACAAGCCACCATTGACCAAAACAAATGGAGACTTACAAGGGAGGATACTGCATGGAATCATTGCCGTTAATGCTTTTGTCAGCAAAATTAATCCATCAGTAGATAGTAGATGTCCTTTTTGTGATAAAAAAAATAAACCCTTTTTCATTGTTTTGTACATTGTGAAAGGCTTAAAGATTTGTTTTTGCTGTTTAGTTTTATGTTTGCAGATTTTAAGGTCATTTTTTCTAAGATTGGTCTAATTTTTGGTTTTAAATTTGCAAAAAAGAAGAGAAAAAAAGAATGAATTATTAATTTTGTTGTAGGAAAAGCCAAAATGGTAATTTATATAACAAGAAAAGAATGGATAGAGGGTGACGTTTGTCGAGATGTGGTGCAAGTTTTTAAGAGTTTATTAAAGTGAGAATCAAGTTAGATAATTTTTTTTATAAGAATGTTAAGAATATTGAAGAGTTTAAAAAAATGTGTGGATTTATAAAGATAGGTTGTGCTATGTTGAAGAGGAAGAACTGATATTGACAAATTGGCTTGAGTAAAATGTACCTTTGTAATACTGTTACCTTTATTATGGTATGAAATAAAGTAATGTATAAGAATCTCTCTCTCTCTCTCTCATGCATGCTAGAAAGTCAGAGCGTGGTGTGGGTGTGAGAGTGGCTTGTTTAAATCTCTAAAATGTTTTTTTTTCTTTTTCTTTTACCTTTGAATGGTTTTCTTTTTTTTTTTCCTATCACGATTTAGTTAATTATTAATTTTCACTTAAAAAAAATAAAATAAAAAACATTTGTTAAGGTTTGTAGTTTAGAAAACCATGGCGTCTCCCTCGGGAGAAGAAACGCCGGGTTTTTCTATAAAAAATGAGTGTAAAGTTTTATCTGATCAGCCTTTTGCGATAGAAGATGTTCTTCGATCTATGGGTGATATTGTTGGCCATGGAAAAATTGTTTCAGCTTCTCGAATGAACAAGGCTGTTGTAGTTTTTCTTAAAGAAGAAAGACTAGTAAACAGGCTTGTTGAAAGCGGAATTGTAGTTGATGAAACATTGTTGTCAGTTGCGCCTCTCCGTGCACCGGCCACTGAAGTGGTAATTTCGAACGTTCCCCCTTTCAAACGACGACATTATAAGAGAACTAAGTCGATTTGGTAGGTTTGCTAGTTCTATTAAAATGGTCCCACTTGGATGTAAATACGCCGCATTGAAGCATGTCATGTCTTTTCGAAGACAAGTCTTCATGTTTTTAAATGCACTCTCTAAGTCTCTGGAAGTTTCTTTTCGCATACAACATGGATCATTCGTACATGATTTTTGCAACAACAGATAGTATGCGCTGCTTTGAATGCTGTGATTTGGGACACAAAAAATTATCTTGTCCGCACAAAAAACAGAGCGAGGTTGAAATGAATAATAAAGAGAAAGTGGATCGTAGCGAAAACGGTAAAAACACGGCTGAGACAAAAAAAAAGCACAAAACTGCGAATGATATGGCGAATCCATTGATAAAACAAACGTGTGGCACTGAAAACAAAAATCTGGAGGTTGTTTGATGTGAAAATTCTCATCTTTATAAGAATATCCAGGGAGCTTCATCTGAGACTACTATATCAGAAAACAGTTCAAACAATGTTTGATTTGGATTGTGTAATGTTCTGAATGTATAATTATTTTTATAATTAAAAGAGCTTTAAAAAAGTCTCTCTCTCTCTCTCTCTCTTTGCGCATGCGTGTGGCGAGTGTGTGAATGTGAGAGCAGGTGAACGGAGGTTGGTACGGAGATTGTTTGTGACCGCTGTGCCATTTAAAACTTTCTATATTTTTTCTAACTTTTCTCTCTCTTACTTGAGCTGGTAAAAATAGTCTCAAAGGCCAGTGTAGAGGAGAGTTTGGCAGTCGGTGAAATCGTGGGATGTGAAAATGTTCTTTCAGCTTCTAAAATGAACAACGCGATTGTTGTCTTTTTAAAAACTGTTGAGTTGGCGAATGTTGTAGTAGAAAGCGGAATTGTAATTGACGACGCATTTGTTCCCGTGTTACCTTTGTCTACTCCGTCGAAGAAAGTCATCCTTTCAAATGTACCGCCATTCATTAAAGACTAAGCCCTCGCTAAAATGTTAGAGCCTTATGGCAAGCTGGTTTCTCCAATCAAAATGATTCAAATCGGCTGTAAATCATCATCACTGAAACATGTTGTATCATTTAGGCGTTTTGTGTACATGATACTAAAAGATAACAGAGAGGACTTGGACTTAACGTTTAATTTCAAACATGATGATTTTAATTATGTGATTTTTGCCACAACTAACATCATAAAGTGTCTCAGCTGTGGGGAAACAGGACATTTTGTGAAAAATTGTCCTAACAGAGAAACAAATCTTGCAAATAGTATTCCTAGTACAGTTGAGAAGGCAGGGGAAACTGAAGGACCAGTACAATTAGTTGGTAAAGAACTGCCTACAATTACTAAAAACTGGGGAGGGTAGTATAAAAGAACCCATAGATGAAAATCTGATTGATTTAAGTGATGCAGCAGTGTTGAGAAAAACAAAAGAGAAAGAAGCACTTGTAGTTGTTGTGGATGAACTTTCTGTTTCGGATAGAATGCAGTTAGTTAATGATTCAGGTGAGAAGGAATTTTCTGTCAAAGATCAAAACATAGAGCTGGTAGATGATTGTTTGGGAGAAAATGATAAATGTGTCTTTAAGACACCACAAAAAAAAGGAGAATGAAATATCGTCATTGCAGAAAATCAAAAAGAATGGATTTAAGTCATACTGATACAGAGAGTGAAACTGATGGTATAGAATGTAGCATTTCTTTTGATAATTCCCAAAGTGAGTTGTCAAACCAATCTTACACCGTAGAAGACATTAAACTCTTCTTGAAAGTAACAAAAAATGCAAGAAATGTTCGCATCGCTGAGTACTTTCCCGATTTAAAATTGTTTGTTGAGAAAGTAAAATTGTTTAGGAGTGAAGGCCTTTTCTCTGATCAAGAAGTACACTGTTTGAGAAAATTTCTCACTAAAATCTATTAACAGTTGGGTTTAAATATTGAAAGTGACACTCAATAATAAAACACTTATGCGATGAGTTATTCTTTGATTTCCTGGTGCATCCTTTTCTTTTCTTTAATGAAGGAATTTCATATTGCTTCCCTTAATTTGAATGGAGCACGAGAAGAGAAGAAAAGGTTTGAACTATATAAACAGGACATCCAGAGGAAACACTGTCTGCGCCGAGCACACAGTATTCTTAAAGATTTCTCTCACCCTGCTCACAGACTGTTTTCTCTCCTGCCTTCTGGCAGGCGCTTCAGGCTCCCCCGGACAAAAACCAGCAGACTAAAGAACAGCTTCTTCCCCAGAGCTGTCTCCCTTTTGAACTCTGCTCCCCACTGACTTTTTGCCCCCCTAATACACACCCCACTCTCCTCTCCTCATAACTCAGACTCATCATAATCACTGCACTACTTAACATTTGCACATTTAAAAATTGCACATATTCATTGCACTAATTCATTTATTTGAACTGTACATACCTACTGCACATGTACATTTGTAAATTATGTACACACACACTGTACATATACATTTGTAATTATGTTTATCTATCTGCACACTTCTGATTATTAATAGCAACCTGTACATTTATCCATCTATTGTAAATCTCTGTTCATAGCTAACACAACCTGTATATAATGTTGATAGTACATCCATTTGTAAATATCACCATAGTTTTTCTATAACTGCACTTTATAACTAATACCTGTATCCTGCACTTGCTGCTATTGCACTCCTGGTTAGACCTAAACTGCATTTCGTTTCCTTGTACTTGTACATGTGTGATGACAATAAAGTTGAATCTAATCTAATCTAAATTGATTAAGATTTAAAAATTTGATACTTTGTTTGCACAAGAAACAAATAGTGATGCTAGGAATGAAGCTGATTGAGCTAAGGAATTTAATGGATTATCCATTTGTAGTCATAACTCATCTCTAAGTGGAGGTGTTGCTATCTTGTTCTCTAAGAACTCTATTCCAGCCTCTTATGAAGTAGATGAGGTTGTAAAGGGAAGACTTTTAAAGATAAGAGCTCAATATGAAAAGCAGTTTTGTGTTTTTTGTTGCGATTATGTTCCTACTAATGCAATTGAAGGATTTAAAAAAAAAAACATGTTATGTAAAACACTGAGTGATTGTAATGCTGAAGTTTTATTTTTATTAGAAGGTGATTTCAATTGTACTGAAAATCCATCTGACAGAAATCATGTTGAACCTTATATGGCGTCTCGGAAAAGATTCATTCAATTAATGGAGAAACATGATCTTGTTGTTGTTTGGAGGAATTTTCATAAGACACAGACAGTATACTTGGGTTCATTCATATAATAATATGTTATCTTTAGCAAGGTTGGACAGGTTTTATGGTTTTAGTCATCAATTAAATATTTTTAGAGATTGTTCCATAATTCCAGTGGGCTTTTCAGATCATAGTCTAGTACAGTGTTATTTTCTTAAGAAATCGATAAAATCTAAGAGTGCACTATGGTATTTTAATAATAATTTACTAACTGATTTAGAATTTAGAGATAATTTTAGAGTTTTTTGGAATAATTTTAGAACCACAAAATCAGATTTCCAATCTTTGCAGCAGTGGTGGGATTTTGGTAAGATACAGATTAGACAACTAAGTCAACAGTGTGCTTACAACATCACTAAAGACTTAAATCATGCAATGGAAATTTTAGAAGATGATATTAGAAAACTTAAAGAGTGTAATAACCTGAAACAAAATCGGGAGCTTACTGAAACTGTAGAAAGAAAAAAAAAGAATTGACTAATTTTCTACACCTGAAAGCACAAAAAGCTCTGATCAGATCTCATTTTTATAATATAGAGTGGATGGATACATCATCAACATTTTTCTTTAATCTGGAAAAAAAAAATTCAAAAGAAATTTATATATGCCTTACGCTCTAAAAATGGAGATCTTTTACTGGATAATGCGGAAATTCGTAGAAGAGCTGTAGTTTTTTTTTTTTTTTGAAGAGCTGTATAGTAATGAAATTACACTTGGCCCTATATATAAAAGTGCTTTTACTGAAGACCTTCCTCAGGTGTCAGATGATGCCAATGTTGAACTCTGTGGCGTGCTGACTCTAGAAGAGTTACAGAAAGCTCTTCAAAGTATGGAATGTAGTAGAGCACCAGGTATAGATGGCCTATCTACAGACTTTTATAAGTCTTTTTGGCCTGAGATTGGTGCTGATCTGCTTGATGTGATCAATGAGAGTCTTGAAAGCGTTAGATTACCGCTAAGCTGTCGGAGAGCAGTTTTGACTTTATTGCCAAAGAAAGAATACCTGAGTAATATTGGAAACTGGAGGCCTGTCTCTCTATTATGCAGTGATTACAAGATTCTTTTAAAAGCTTTGGCTAATAGGTTAAGTAATGTTTTGGCTGAAGTCATTCACTCTAATCAGACCTATTGTGTACCAGGTAGGCAAATTTTTGACAACATTTCTTTTTATCAGGGTCTTCCTTGATATTGGTAAGCTCTTAGATGTTAATTTTGGTTTAACATCAATAGACCAAGAAAAAGCATTTGATAGAATAGAGAATTATTATTTATAGAGTGTTCTGGAAGCTTTTGGATTTAAGAAAGAGTTTATTGATAAATTAAGAGTCTTGTATTGTGATGTTGAAAGTTTATTGAAGGTAAATGGTGACTTATGTGCTCCCTTTAAAGCTCTTAGAGGAATTAGACAAGGTTTTGCTCTATCAGGCATGTTGTATACTTTGGCAATTGAACCCCTACTAATAAAATTTAGAAAAGGTTTATTTGGTGTAAAATTCCAGGTTGTGATACCTGTTTTAAATTATCAGCTTATGCTGATGATATTGCAATTTTCATTAAAGACCAGAAAGATGTAAAAATAATGACAGAAATTTTAAATGATTGTATGGTTGTATAAGTGAACTGGAAAAAAGTGAAGCTATTATATCTGGAAAATGGCCTCATGGTCAACCTGCTCTTCCTGCTTGGTTAAAATGGAGTAAAAATGGGTTTAAATACTTAGGTGTACATCTTGGAGATGATGAGACGGTGAGGAAAATTTTTGAAGGAGTAGAAGAAAAAATAGTGTGTCGCTTGAATAAATGAAAATTTGTATTTTCTAAGATCTCTTATAAAGGAAGAGTTTTAATTATTAATAAACTGGCGGCCTCTACCTTGTGGCATTGGTTAACTTGTATTGATCCCCCACTACTTTTATAAAAAAAAAAATCAGTCTTTATTATCTTAAGATGAAGGGGGACACCGTTTAACTGATGTGCAGAGTAAAGTAGCAGCTTTTAGGGTAAGATTTGTTCAAAGATTTTTAACTTCTACTGTTTATGAAAATTGGAGCTCAGTTGCATCTATTATTCTAAAGACCGTTGAGGGTTTGGGATTAGATAAATCATTGTTTTGGATGAACCCCAAAATGTTATCTGTGTCTAAATTACCTGTTTTATCGTAATTTTTTTAAAGTATGGTCTTTTTTTAAAGTTTCAAAATGTGAAAAAACTAATTCTTTGCACTGGCTTTTACAAGAACCACTGATTTTTGGCTCTCATCTAAATGTGTCAAGAAAAGGACTTTTTCCTGCTTTGACAAACTCACTTATCAGTTCTCGTATCATTACACTTGGAGGACTAATTCACATAACAGGACCTGATCTATCAAATGTCAAAGCCATGACAGAAAAGTTGAAAATGAAATCAACAAGAATAGTAACTCTTTTACTGACTAAGTGGAAAGAAACTATTACTAAGGAAGAATTTGACATATTAAAAGACTTTGCAAAAGGATGGATTCAGCCCAAGAAAGAAGATTTTTTTCTGAATGTTTTTTTGACACCTGATTTAGAATTGTTTGATGGTTTTCTTTTAAGGTGCAAAAGTTTAATGTTGGTAGGAAAAGAACAAGTATTTGGTAAAGAAGTGTACAAATGTTGTCAAAGCTTTTAATAAAAAATGCCTTGATGGTAAAATAGACACACCTTTGCGTAATGTCTTACATTTAAATGAAAGTTCAAAAGCTGAGTGGTGAGCACTTTATAAGTCACCTTTAAGTAAAAAAAAAAACAAGAGATTTGCAATGAAGAGTTTTGCATGGAATAATAGCTGTTAATGCTTTTATTTCGATAATGAATCAAGAAGTCTGTTGTGAACTTCTAAGACGAGCCAAAAAACCAGGGAGAACTTTCGGGTATCATCAAAGCAGAATCCTTTAATAAGAAGAACTCAGCGTCGCTGCGGCATCATCGAAAGAAACTCTGAACTAGTACAGCTTGTGAACTTCTAAGACGAGCCAAAAAACCAGGGAGAACTTTCGGGTATCATTAAAGCAGAATTCTTTAATAAGAAAAACTCCAGCGTCGCTGCGGCATCATCGAAAGAAACTCTGAACTAGTACAGCAGACACTTAGTTTAAATAATTTTTTTTATACACTGATACCTGTCGTAAACAAAGCATGTAAATGAAGTGTTGTTGTCACTAGTGTGACCTGCCTTTCCGGCCCCCACCAGCTCGAACGTGTTACTTAGCCATTTGTTAGACAATAGACACAGCTGTACTGTGAAACTAACAATTTGCATTACTTTGGAGACAGTCAGGGCTCAGGAAACCAAAAGATTTTAAGGTCAGTCACACCCTATAAAAACAAAGAATATAACATTTTAGTTATATATAGATTATTGCTAATTTGGAACTAGATTATATAAATTTATTCCCACAAGTCAATCAAGAATGTCCTTTTTGTTTGCAAAGAGAAACAGTGTTCCATGCCTTTATGTATTGCAGTAGATTAAAGCCTTTTTTTTACTTTTTTGCAAGAGGTGTTTAAATGGTTCGATGAAATGTTTTCAATGGAGATTTTTATTTGTGGTTTTAAATATTCTTGTAAATGTTTATATGAATGTCAATTGCTTAATTTTGTTATTGGGTGAAGCAAAGATGGCAATTTATATCAGTAGAAAAAGGAAAATTGAGGAGAACTCTGATATTAATGTAATAACGCTTTTTTCGAATATAAGATCAAGAATTCTAGTTGATTTTCGTTACTATAAAACAACAAATAACCTAATGTTTTTTGCTGCTGGCAATTCCTGATGCTAATTGACATCTCATTTATCTAAAGAATTTTGCAGCCAACGCTCAAGCTATTTTTAAATCAATGACGAGTCAAAGAGCATGGTTTCAAGTAAGACGAATAATAATACATCATAACATAATATTTGAAATACGTTTTATAGTTTATTATAAGGTTTGTTTGCTGAGGAACGTTTATTATCAGCTGTGTAAGTTAACAAGGCACTGACAACATCATTTAACTTAATGAGATTAGAGAGATCAATTCACTCGTTAGACAGTTAACGCTGTACTTCATCTGGGCTAGTATTACATGCACATTCCATGTATGCAGAGGCGGGCTAGCCATCTTGCAGACCAGGCAGGTTCCTGTTGAGCCGACCTACTTTTTGGGCCGGGCTGATCATCTTCTTATGATCTGATCGGCCCATAAAACACTTAGTAGCCTGTCATTTTTTTTCTGCCTAATTCATTGACGATGCTGTGATCTTACCTTCAGAGCGTCACAGATGTTTTTTTTTTTTCTCTGACAGACAGGCCCATGTGACATAATCTGCAGCCCATTGGTTCTTTTCTTTGTTTGCATTGGGCTGACCCAATCACAAAGTCCCATTTTGAGCTCTGTGTGAGCGTGCTACGTTGATGTGTCAAAATAGTTAAGAGTCACACTTCTTTCACGCGTGTTTATGGAGAGCCGAAGTGGCACGCAGGCATCTGCAGCGCACAGCGGATTGGCGGTTGCACAGATCAGTATATCCCTGTCTATTCTATCTAGTTACCTATCTGTCTATATAAATACTTTATTTTTACTTTTCATCTGCACCAAGGCCCGCAGCAACTTCCTCCCATTCTGTTTCCTTAAGCTGCAACTTTTTATTTTCCAAATTATATAGATACTAAAGAACTGTTTGCTTTTCAAGCTCTATGAGGAGTATTATTCATGTATTTTAAGGTGCTCTCGGTCAGAAGACAATCGCCTCTGATATCATAACACTTTGTTTTTGATTGTCAGCATGATGTATAGTTACAATAATATTTATACAATATGGTTAAAATTATATTTATAAATTATAAAACTAGTGTGCAACTTAAGCAAAAGTAATACAATTTATTTTTTTTTTTTACATTTAGTTTTGTAGTTTGGGCCTAAACAAATATTTGTTGCATTTTTTTCATCGTTTAAGTTCATTTGATTAACTATATACAATTTTAATCTATGTTTGATGTTTTACTGTTGAGTTAAACATTTTTAAAGGCTCTCTGATACATTGCTTTTGTTATTTAACTTTACTTGTGATAATTAACATTAACTGTGTGTGTCAGCAGGCAGTTTTTGTTATATTCATTATTTAATATAGGCTCCCTCAAAACCCACAGGCACACACCAGATGGACTTCCAGTGTGGGTTATAATTTTATTATAACAATAAGTAATTTTTTAAAAGTTTTTTAAATTGTCAACTCTCATTATTTCCTATATATGGCTTTTGTGCTTTTATATAATAGGAGTTGGTAAACATATTCAAGAGCGTGCACGAATAGGTAGGATTTTGATTGTACTGTTTGTAGTGAGTGGGCTGCTATAGCCCAAAATGCCAGGGCTGATTTTTATTTTATTTATTTATTTATTTATTTATTTATTTATTTATTTATTTATTT
>CAIGQZ010001469.1:6251109-6263961 GCA_903798205.1 Danio tinwini | reverse complement strand
TGTGTGTGTGTGTGTGTGTGTGTGTGTGTGTGTGTGTGTGTGTGTGTACCCCCTGAAATAGCAGTGGCCACCACCTTGGCTTCCCCATGTAAAAAAAAATATTTATAAATTTATGCATAAACACACCTTTCAAACTTGACAAACTCTTGACAACTGAAAGTTACTGGCTGCTGTGTCTTTAATATGGTGTAAAGATTATTATGCATTATTGAAACATCAAGGAGGATGCAGCAAAGAAATATCACTTTTAAATGAAAACTATTTTATTATTTTATGCAACACCCCTACATTTAAAAGGGAAACATAAGGGCGATCATAGCAAAACGACCCCTAGCCTATAAGGTGTTTTATGGAATAGCCTATCGTAAACTGACCAGCTGTAAGTTTTTACTTTTCCTTATTTTTTATTTATTTTTGTATCGCATGTACTCGTGTGCGATGAGGCAGCCACAGTTTGGTATGGCGAGCGAAACTGCCCAGGGTAAATCACACCTGTTGCCGCGTAATGGCTGCAGGTGTGTACCTGAGGCTGGCATGAGCGTGGAAGAAGTGCTTTTAGAGGTGGGAGAATTAGTTCGGTTTGAAAATATTCTCTCAGCATCGAGAATGAACAAAGCAGTTTTTTTAATTTTTTATATATATATAAATCAGAGCAGTTAGTGAATCAGGTTACAAAAAATGGTTTATGGATTAGACAAACCTTTGTGCCCATAACTCTTTTAGCAGCTCCGGCTTCTAAAGTAACAATTTCCAACATACCTCCTTTTGTCACTAACGAAGATATCATAAGAGTTGAGTCGATTTGGCAAAAATGTAACCCAAATAAGGAATATTCCATTGGGGTGTAAAAACACTGCACTCAAACATGTTTTGTCCTTTAGACGACAGGTACTAATGTTTCTCAACTCACCAGAGCGCACCTTAAAGATATATTTTAGCGTGACTCATGGGAAAGTCTCATATATGTTATACGCAACAACAGATAACTTAAAATGTTTCGAATGTGGCGATTTAGACCACAAACGATTCTTTTGCCAACATAAACAAGCGGATAATGAACAACAACTGCCGGCTAATACATTAAGTCTTGAATCATCTAGCAACACTACTAGCAAAACTGTAACCAACATTGAAGAAGATAAAGGAGCAAAGAAGAAAAAAACAAGTTGGTAAGAAACAGAGGCTGGTAGAGGAGGAAAACAGGCACAACAAAGTGATAGCGATGATGTTGAGAGTGGTGAGAAGGCTGGAAGCAGCGCTGCTGTTGCTGTGAATGCAAGTGATGTTGTGTTGGTAAAACGTTTTAGACTGAGGAAACATATAACAGATGTCCGAAAGAAAATTAAATCAGGAAAAATTTAACAGATGAAAGGAAATTTTTAAATAATGATAATGGATGGTATACAATTTTTTTTCCTGTCTGTATTTTCCCTTTTCTCTCTTCTAATTATGGATCCTTTATGGGTGGGATACTTAAATGTTAATGGGATGAGAGATAGAAAGAAAGCTAACACAGTCATGGAGTTCATTAGGCTTAAAGTTAGATGTTGTCTGTCTGCAAGAAACTCACAGTGACATAAAAAAATGAGACAGACTGGCAAATGTGGTGGATAAAGGAACGTGTTCTTTCTCACGGATCAAATCTTGTAGCAGTGTAGCAATTATTTTTTCGACATCTGTTAACCCTAAGATTTTATATAAGAAAGAAATTAAACCGGGAAGGTTGTTAGCAGTTTAAGCTGAATTAAAAGGCCTTTCTTTTATTTTCGTAAATATATATGCATCAAATAAAGAGGTTGATAGGATAAAAACTTTTAATAGACTTAAGTTGTTCTTCGAACAGCAAAAATGAAGTGATTTCATTTTTTTTTAGCAGGTGACTGGAATTGCACAATAAACTCACAGCTTGATAGGAATGGGGATGAAACAAATTTTCAATCAGCTAAAGTGTTAAATAATATTATTAGAATTCATAAATGTACTGACATATGGAGGGAAAATAATTATTCAATAAAACAGTATACTTGGGTGAAGGTGAATGAAGGGAAAATCTCAGCAGCACGGCTATATAGAATATATATATATCAAATAATTTTTAAAATAGAGTTATAAACACAGACATTGTCCCCACATCCTTTACTGATCATAAACTTGTAATTGTCAATTGTACAATGGCATCGAAGAAAAATAGAAACGCTTACTGGCACTTCAATATTAAAATTCTGCAAGATAAAAGTTTTTGTGAATCATTTAAACATTTTGGGAAGTATGGAGAATGTAGAAAAGCAGGTATAAAAATAGTATTCTTTGGTGGGAAATATTAAAGAATTTTGTACTCAGTTTTCTTCTATGACAACATCTAATTGGAAATGGACGTTAGAGGAACTGGAAAATGAAATCCTTGTCAATAGCTATGTTTCCATCCAAAAATGGGAATGAACTTTATGCGCAAAACTGGATTATCGCATAAAAGACATGCGAATAAAGCTGTTTCCATCCAGTGAGTCAAAGCGAACAAAATTGTCACTTCCTGATTAACTGGCGCCAAATATTACCAGTAAAAACTGAATTTACTGCAGTAGGAGAGGCTGCCTCAATCTTTTCTTCATCTAAAAAATGACTTGCGCCTCGGAAGGCAATCCTGACACACAGTGAACGCGTGGTGGTGTTTGAAGGTGTCAGACGCAGAGCACAAACACTCTTGATTCTGCATGTCATTAATAATATAATAACACTGTAATATAGTTCGTTGTTGTGTGAAAGAAGAAGACAGGGTCGGCGATATAAGGTAAGTAATTGGCTTTTTATTTTTTAAATGTACACACACACAAGCTCTGGTGTCTGTGTGGGTGCTCTCTTCTCTCCCGGCTGCTCCTTCTCCTCTCCTTTAAGAAGGGTGTCTCTCCGGCCCAATCACTAGAATAAACAGGTGTTATTTATTATTTCTGATTGGCCTGCTGACTAGCTGCCGGGCTCTGAGCATGATCTCCCCTCTCATTGGGTGTTCGATCATGCTTACCTCTCCACAAACACATACTTAAACGGTAAGGTAAGCTTAAACTTATAACAAAAAAAATATGATGGGTGATTTATCTGCCAACTTACAAGACTGGAGAGAAAGAAAGTTTGATCTGAGCTCAATTTTGAATGAAAAGGTAAAAGGGGCTCTTGTGAGAATTAAGAGAGTCTTATTGAGAGATATGGATGGACCTACTTCCTTTTTTTCAACCTGGAGAGTAAGAAAGCAAAGGATAATTAAATGCTGGGCTTGAGAAACAATAATGGAGAATATACATTTGAACCGGAAGAAATGAGATCATTACAAATTGTACTCTGCGGAGGAAATAGACTTTCACACTAAAAATACGTTTTTAAAGGATTTTACGGTTTTAAACGAAGAAAAATTTTAGACTTTGGATTTTCGTTTGTGAAATTAACAGAAGTTGTTACAGGACTTTCTACAGGAGGCACTCCAGGAATAGATCGACTTGTTGGAAAATAGATGGAAAAATGAATTTTATAAACATTTTTGGACAATTATTGGAACTGATTTATTTGAAGTGTTGAAAGATTGTGTGCAGAAAGGTTTTTTGCCAAAAAGTTGCCAGGGGGCAATTTTACCATTAATTCCAAAAAAAGGGGATCTTACTTTTTTTAAAGAACTGGAGACCATGGAATTATGGTAAAGCTTTATTGGCGAAGGTAAATTGGGAAAAAAGCGATGCACTATGGTGTGGTTTTAATCAGAAAAGTCCAACATTCCCTGGTGAGCCCTAGTTTTAAGTATTTAGGAGTTTTTTTAGGGAATGACGAATTTAAGAAACAGAACTGGGTGGGCCTGATAGATAAAGTGTGTGCACAGTTGTGTAAATCGCATTAGCTGCTACCCCAGTTATCTTATAGAGGAAGAGTCCTGGTCTGCAACAACCTGATAGCTTCGACTTTGTGGCACAAAATGAATGTGATGGAACCTCCTGAAGATCTTATAAAGAGTATTTAAAAAAGGATAGTCAATTTTTTTTGGTCTGGACAACATTGGATCAGAGCACATGCGGTGTCTACCAAGGGCGGAAGACGGTCAAGGCCTGGTGGACATTAAATTTAGAGTAATGACATTCAGACAACAAACAGCCAAAATAATTGTTTTCTGTGAGGATGTCAGCTGGTCTGGTGTTGCTTGTGCCCTGTTAGGAGAGCTGGAGGGATGGGACTAGATCGATATTTGTTTCTTATGGACATGGAAATTGCGGATTTTTATGGACTTGCATCTTTTTACCATTTAGTGATGAAAGCCTGGAGAATTCTAATTGCTAAAAGGAACATTGAAGAAGTGAGAGACCTATGGTGCTAGGAAGAACCCAATTTCCATATTCCGGTTATTAATGCAAAAAATGCTCAAATCAACAGCAATAAGGAATGCTTTTAAGAAGGCGGGAATTGCGAAAATTGGACACCTTATAACCTCCGATGGATGGATAACTCCTGAAAATCTAAAGGTTAAACTTGGATTAAAATCAGCTAGACTGACGCAGAGACTTGTTAGCGAGATACTTACAGTGTTGCCAGCGGAAATTAAACACATGGTGGAAACAAACATCGAAGGACCTACTTGCTCTTTGAAAATCATTCCTGCAGTAAGAGAGTGGGAAGAAAATTAAGAGTTTTTACTTAACATTAAGATCCCAGAATTGGACACTTTAAAACAAACAGCAAAAAAGACTTTTTATATAACATGTGTAAAAGTTGTTAACGTTTGCTCTTTGCATAAAATGAAAGTGTCTAAATGGACTGTATTTTTTGGATCAGGCTCTTCCCCTAAGGAATGCTGGAGGGCCTTGTACAAACCTTCAATTGAAAAAAAAGGTTTAAAGACCTTCACTGGAGAATTGTGCATGGATTGATAGCTATGAATAGATACAGGGCATACATAGATCTCAAGGTAGGGGAGGGCTGCCCTTTTTGTTGGCTGACTGAAACTTTCACTTATTTTTAAAATGTGGTAGACTTGCGTCTGTACTATCCAAAGTAGAAAAATGGTGTACAGTACTAGAAGTGTTTAGCCCAGTGTTTTTTGTATTTATGGACCTAAATATAACAAACACAAAAAACAAATACATGTACTACTTAATTTCTTAATCGGACAGGCCGATTAAAATGAACAATGAAAGATCTTCTGATGTAATGGCCATTTTAAAAGGTTTAATAGCATCAAGAATTAAGGTAGAATACACCTTTTACCATCAGGTTAAAGATCTAGTAACCTTTAATAGTATTTGAGGAGTAAATCACTGAGTGGGTGCAACAGACATTAATGGTTGTTTGGAACTATATGTATAATTTTGTAATTATTTTAATTTTGTAATAATGTTTTTGTCTTAGATTTATATACATATATATATATATATATATATATATATTTTTTTTTTTTTTTTTTCTCCTCTGGATTTTTGCATGTAAATATTGTGTATATACATGTAGACATAAATATTTGAGAGAAAAAAACACATTCAAAAAATATTTTTGATTTTAAGTGAAAGAAGATAATAAAAAGTTAAATAAAGTGTTTTTAAAAGTCATAAAGTCTCTCTCTCTCTCTCGTTAACATGCTTGAATATTGTGCTAAATGACAATATAAATGCTTTTTAGTCCTCTTGTATGAGATTTAAGGTTTGGGACTCTGCTGAAGTCTGTTCTGAAATGAAAGTGTCAGATTTACGTCGTTTAATACGTTTTTTTCATGACACGCAACTCGCTTTGACATGTGAAAATCCGATTTACTTTCTTACACTGCAGACACGAGGTCACTGATCACGTGACTGATCTCCTGCTTACACGTCCATGGGCCATATCCAATCTGTGTCACATGGGAGAAAAAAATTAAAATTGCAGCGTAAGCATGCAGTGTAAGTGCAGCCTAAGTGTATATTATCTAAAATAGATTTTCCTTTTACACAGTATGATTGATCTTTGTGAATGATTTCATGTAATACATTATTCAGGCTGTTTGACAAACATTTTGATATCATTTTGTAGTCGGAACACAAGACTACTACTGGCCTCCAGTTTTCTAAAAGGGTTAAATCTCCTTTTTTTTGGTAACAAAGTTAAAACAGCCTGTTGACAACTGACAGGAAGAACCCTTTTTTCATACGTTCTTTGAGAACTTCATAATAATCAGCCAATTAAAGTCCAAAATGTTTTTAAAAACTCAAGGCAATCCATCTATCCCAGGTGTTTTTCCTGAAGAAAGGCATTTGACAGCAGCAGCAGCAGTAGCCTCTTTAAGCTTAAGATCAACCTCCAAAAGTTCTTTTTGCATTGAAGTTAAAGAAGGAATGTCCTGTAGAAGTTTATTTATGCTTTGTTCATCAGCGGTTTCAGCAGCAAATAAATTAGAATAATAACATACAGGAAGTCTACGCATCGTGACAGCCCTTATTAAATGTGCACAATATTTCCAAATAAAAAATGTCTAATATGATCTCTCAATAGTCATGATATGTGGTCAAACTTGAGGAGGTGGAAGTTTTAGGGTTTTAACAATATTAAAACTTATTTTTAAGAAAAGTGTTCAGTAAAGCAATGAAAATGTTGCATGTAACATCAAAATAAAGGTTGTTCCATTTACTGCTAACAAAATATAAATATTATATAGCCTTTAACTGGCTACTAAGTGGGAAATATGTAATTTTATTAAAGAAAATATATTATCGAAATCCAGTTATCACCAGAAAATACCTTTTTATAACAGAGCCTAATTTATAACATAAATAACGAGCATTTTTTTTTCATTATTAATTTTTTTAAATTATTATTGTTTTTAAATCAATAAATTTTTTCAAATTATCCGTTTTTCATTTTGGAAAAAAAAACACATTATTACGGTCCTCATTGCTCTTAACAAGTTTACATTGATAATAAAGCTTGTTTATATTTCAATATTAATGGAGTTATAATGCTTTATTTCATTATTTTGTCATCATTTACAAGTAGCAGGGTATTTACAGCTACTGTATATTTCTGTCCCTTTGTGCCCCCCTGGCGGCATAGTCGCAAACTGCTGTTACACCTATATACATTCTTAATCCCTTAATACCGTCGTGGCACCAAATGTGGCGTTAATTGTCGTTTTGAAGTGTCACCCACTGTATATTAACAAATAATGTTGGTGTGTTGTACAGTTGTCCCGTTAATATAACATCTTTCTTTAATAGTATTGCTATACCTTTAAACGTAAAATTAAAATTTTTATGAAAAATTTGTCCGACCCATCCTCCTCTTTAATTGGTCCTGGTCTTGGTTCTTATTATCCTAATATGAGCTAAACATTTCCCCTCTTTATTGCTCCATTAAGACACTTACAGTTTCACAAAATAAACTAAACAGAATTTGTATTAGTGCATAGTGTCTTGCTGGTTATGACCAGAATACATGGGGAAAAAAGTAAAATAAAATAAATGAAGAGGGGAAAAAAAAAACTACCAACAGCCTTAACAACCAACAAAATCAGAACAAATTGAACATAACTCAGTCCACTGTGTGTATGAAAATCACACAAAAAGCAGTCGAAAAAAACCTTTCTGGTGTTAAAAGTTATCCATAACATTAACTAAAGGGCAGTAACCGTTTAACGTACCACTTAGCTCCTTTACAATTTTTTTTAAAAAAGGTACTCAATAGACCAATTTACATGTACTATTTTCACTTTACCATAATGTGTGTGTTTTTTTTTTAATAAAACTATACATGTTCAGAAATATACTAATGTTATTCTTCAAGTGTCCAATTCTGATGAAAATATGAACAGACATCGCATATTTTTTTATCAAATGATCAAGCCTTACAGTTAAGTCATCTAGGTTTGAGACTTCTTTTCCAGAAATCTATCAGCTTCTCAAGGGTGCTCAAAAGTGTGGTCTCAGTGCAAGTGTTCTGTGCGCCTGATCCACCATCATATTGCTGGATGGCCTCGCTGGGGGCCTCGGAGGAATATCTGCAGGGTTCGCCAAGCGGGGAACTTTACTGACAGAACGAATCCTCAAGATCATCAGCTTCAAACAACTCCAGTAGCAAGGGTTTGATGAATCAATCCAGATTCCCTACTTTAACCCCTTCAGGGACCACAACGAATCTTAAATTTTGTCTCTGGCTACGATTCGGCTAATTTATACACTTCTCATATTTTTTTTGTGTTTTTTACTTATGCATTCATAAGATTTTTCAAGCACTGCCACTCTATCCATCATGTCACTAGTTTTTCCCATCTCTGTGAACTCCTTTGCTGAATCGTATTGCGCTTTTTGCAAATTCTGGGAAAATTTCTTCTCACAGCCTAGGCAGATCCAATTTCGTCTCTTTATGTTTTTTTTTTTTTTGCTTCTTCAGGTGGAGGTTTTTTAATTTGCGATTTAATATCCCTAATCACAACATCCCAATGAGCATGTAGCTTTGCTCTGAGTGTAGTCAGAGAGATGGGAAAACCGCTGTCATGGTCATCCATTTTGTTATCACTGCTTTTGTGTTACATTGAATTGATGATAAACTTTCTTGCACAAACTCTGTTTCATGTTAAAAAGTTTGTTATTATGATAATCTGACTGACCTGTAAAGATCTTACGTGATTGATAGGTCTTTTAAGTGATAAATAATTATTTATTTGAGAAGCCCCCATCTGTCTTGCTCATTCTATGCAGGCTGTACTTAAAAAAAAAAAAAAGTGTAGTCAGTACTTCAACTTTTACCAGAGTCATTTTAAACATGAGTATTTTTACTTGAGTAAAGGATGTGTGTACTTTTGCCATCTCTGCTCACACCCAAGTTATTATCATGAGCTCAAGCTCATTATTTCAAATTTGTACACGCAGTGAGCACACACAAAGAGAGAAGGCAAAACCACTCATGCTTTCCACACAATCTTAGACTGTTTTGTAAACAACAAAAAATCTGTTCTTCTTCTTGGCATGTTGCTTTTTGTTTTGTCATTTTTCTGCCCTGTTATACACCTTTATACACCAATGCAATGAATCTAGATTTTGGTTGTACGATTAGTCTGAGGAATAATCACGGTTTCACGGTTATCATGATAATTATGGATTAATTAATTTCAAAACACTACTAGTTTAGAAAGTCATATGAAAACTCCTTACATTTTAAAATTGTATTTATTGCTGCTCAGTAACTAATAATAATAATAATAATAACAATAATAATAAAAAAGTAAAAGTTTCTTTGGCCTTAAAAATAAGTGAAAAAAAAGTTGTTGGTATTGAATCATAAGTCACAAAAAACTATTTGTCTAATGTAAATATTTAGCTAAGTATTTCCGTTTTAATGAGAACAAATGTAGTCAAAGGATGCTGAACCTCTGTCTGAAATACACTTTTGATCAACTATATTATAAAATTGTTTGGCATTTTTACTTTGTATTTTTTTATATTTATCTTTGGAGTAGAAATGTGGATCTTCCATACAAAGTATGAAGCTGATTGGTCCAGTGTGTGTTGGTATTAGCCACAGTGTACAAGCACAGAACTTTAAACTAGTTCACAGTTGGCATAACTTTGTTTAGTTGCAGCTTTTTTGTTCCGTGCAGAAATGCTGTGTTGAGAAGCCTTTACGATTAATTAACCAAGACCAAGAACGTTTAAAGTATTTGTAAGCTCAAATTTATGATAAGATGACAATTTAAATAAGCAATAGTACAAGTTATCTCACTCTGGCTACACAATTTGTGTAGTATCAGTGGTCACATATATAAATGTTTTTAAATTTGTTTTGAAAAAGTTATGATTTTAAAAGTAAGTGATTGTGCCTAGGTTGCAGAGAGAGTGGCTGTGGAACGGGCAGAGCCAGTGGGAGAGGGGAAGTCTTGTGGATATCAGATTCGTCTGCAGAGGTGAGTGAATAAGTCCTCTGCTTTTCAAAATTGCTTCTGTTTAGACTAGTTTGCTTTCACCTCAAAATAAAAATTCTCTTATTAATAACTCATCCACATGAGTACACACACAGACAAAAGAAAAAAAATGAACTGGGCTAATAATATTGTCCCTACAATTTCTATTTATTTATTTTAAAATATTTAAATTCTAAAATAAATATAAATTTCACAGGTTGGCAAATAATTTTGTGTGTATGTATGTATGTATGTGTATAACGTATATGTAATGCATCAGTAAAATGTTCATAAGCAACATTTTTTTTAATATTTTGTCTTTAAGAATGTCAGCAGATTTATTAAGTTTCCTTGTACTTGTTAAAGAGAGAGATATTGGAAATATTATGATTTGTAATTGTTTTTGATGCAAGTCTCTTATTTCACACAGGGTGCATAAAAAAAAACTTAGCTATTCTTAAGCTTTTTAGATAAAGCGAAATGTATACAGTGGTCTATAAAAAAAAATAATAATAATCTCTTCAGTCTTCCACAATCTGTTAGAAATATTTTTAATGATTTGCTCTTACTGGTTCTTGGTCATTAATAATAATTCTTATGATTTATTTTTCATTATTGAAGATATATTGAATATTTTGCTGAAACCGTAATACATTTGACCTTTCTAGATTTACTGGTAAATGCATTTTTTTGTGGTAATATAAAAACAAAGCAGCACAACTGTCTTTGATCTTCTGTGATATTCTGTTATCTGTACTTGATAATGATTCTTATTATTTTTGATGATGTATATATATTTTTATATTGAATTCTTATATGTATTATAAGATTAAATGTATTATATACATAATTGATTTTTTATATGACCCCATCTAGTGGACAACATAAGTATTGTAACTTATTATCTTAGGTTGATTTAAAAGCTTAATTTTTAAATCCCTCACTATGGGCAAAACCATTAAAGATATCCAAAATGTTTCGACACTGAGATCCTGAATGTTTTTGCATCATGTTGACATTATTTAATGGGGATTAAATCTTTTTTTTTTTTTTTTTTTTTTTTTTTTACGAGTATTGTATCAAATTTTCCTACGTTTTCAACATTCAGACCAAATATTTTAGACATAAGGTAGCACTAGTGATCCCTCCAACTGCACCCATGTCAGATCTTTGCCAATGTCTAATGATTCACAACTCTTATGTGAAAGCTCGGGTGAGCATATTGGAAGCCTCAAAAGCACAAGGGAAATGTTTCAAAGATTCATCTATTGCCATGGCAAAAATGTTCAAAATATCAGAAAACCTCAGTTTCACGTTTGTGTTGTTTTGACATTACCATGGCCATTTTTACAACACTTTAGATTAAAGATGATTACTTTAAAGCTTTTTCAAAAGTGACACTTCCTGCTGTCAGATGATGGTGCTATAACAGAGACTCACAAGTCACATCAATCTAGTCAGAATTCTTTAACAATTAAACTTCTGAAATTTAATAAAAGTCAGTGACTCCATGCAGAGATTATTACACATTTTCTGTTTTTGAAATTTTGTAGGTTGTAATTTTTTTTGCAATATTGTGCTTGAATGTAATTGTATTATCTTTCAATTTCTATATATGCTTGGTGACTAAAATATTATTTTAATAAATATATCTGTTTAATAAATCTGTTTTGTTTAAATACACCAAAATACATTGCCTATATTCACTGAGAAATGGATAAATGGGATGTACTCAGTTATGCTGAGCACTGTATGTAAAGCATCGTCAATCCACCAAGATATCAAATTTAACTGAATTGGTGGCATGATAATCGTAACCGAACCAAATCATGAGATCGGTGTAGGTTCACACCTCTAGTGGATAAGCAGCCCCAAACAAGTTCCAAAGAAACTGCTGTCATGCAGGCTCAGGGAGCATCAGTGAGTATGTTTATATGGACACCAATAATCTGATTTGAATACAATTAAGACAATACTCTGATTAAAAGTCTACCATATAAACGCTCCGGTTACTAAGGTAACCCTCATTCCCTGAGGGGGGGAACGGAGATGCTATGTGGAAAAACTTCCACAATAGGGATTTCGTTCAGAAATGCCAATGAGTTAAAAGCTTCAGCTTGCGCAGCTGATGCTCGTTGCAATCAATTTGGCTATAAGAGCACAGCGCGTGCAAAGCCAAAGCATAATTTTTTTAGTTGAAGAGACTTTCACCTCAACAGCTAAGGGGCAATCATTATGGCGAAGGAACATAGCATTTCCGTTCCCCCCTCAGGGATCGAGGGTTACCTTAGTAACCGGAGCGTTCCCCTTCGGGAGGGGAACTTCAATGCTATGTGGAAAAACTTCCACTATGGGGAAATGTATGGAAAACGACATAATGATTGAACCTTACCTTCGCCCCCGATGAGAGGTTTGCCGGGCAAGAATGAGCGTGAGCGCACCTGCATCACCAGAGGTGCAGTCTTCCAATGTGTTCCCTGGCCCTTACTTGTCCCACTTCAACAGAAGATTTACGGATTTAGATATATTTTTCGGGAGTCGCAATGTGTCTAGATAATTTCTAGAATTTAATACGAAAGTACGTTGGGAAGCGTGCAGTCCTGATAGTGAGGATGCTGCGGTTGAAAATGGAGAGACTGGTGGCAAGAGAGCATTTGGCTTAGTCCTGAGAAGTGGGAGTACGCATATGAATATAAGATGGTTAGCGGTAAGGGAAGACACAGGGGACTGCACTGTGGCAGTATAAGCATGTAGAATTGCCTAGTGGTGATCGCACATAGCGGGCACCTATACCCAGAACTGACCAGCGGGCATACCAATAACGTAACAGGCCAGCGCCTGACTCCTCTGCTGAGTCAGATGCTGGGGGCCTCTGAGGAATATCTGCAGGGTTCCCCTAGCGGGGAACTTTACTGACAGAACGAAAAAGCGCACGTATCTCCGTGTTAAGAGAGAATGGT
>CAIGQZ010001469.1:6225982-6243518 GCA_903798205.1 Danio tinwini | reverse complement strand
CACACACACACACACACACACACACACACACACACACACACAGTTGAAACCAGATGTTTACATACACTGTATAAAAAGGCACATAATAATAAAAAAAGTCAGATGTTAATGTGAGTAAACTTTTTCTCTTTTTGGTAAGTTAGGATTATCAAATTTGTTAATGTTATGCTTAATAGCAGAGTAATGAGAGAGATATTTTTTGAGAAATTGTTATAACTTTTCTTGAAAGTCAAGTTTACATTCAATATTATTATGCCTCTAAAAAAAGCTCAGATTATGGTGTCAAGGTTTCAGAAGTTTCTGATTGGCTAATTGACAACATTTAAGTTCATTAGAGGCACAACTGTAGAATAGTATTTAAGGAAAACCTCAAACACACTGCTTCCTTGTGTGACAACATGGGAAAATTAACAAGCCAGAATCAACAAAAAAAAAAAACAGATTACAATTTGCAAAATTACACTGGGAAAAAGACAAATTTTTGGAGACATGTCCCATGTGCTGATAGAACTAAGATTAAACTGTTTGGCCATAATGACCAGTGTTACATTTGGAGGACAAAGGGAAAGCTTACAAGCTTAGGAACACCATCCCAACTTTGAAGTATGGGGGCGGCAGCATTATGTTGGGGGGCTTTTTGCTGCAGGTGGGACTGGTCCACTTTACAGCATTGATGGCATCATGAAGAAAAAACATTATGTGGAAATACTGAAGCAACATCTCAAGACATCTGCCAGGAAATTAAAACTTAGCCACAAATGGGTCTTCCAAACAGACCATGACCATAAGCATACTGCCAAATTAGTTAAATGTGCTTTAAGGACAACAGAGTGAATGTTTTGGAGTGGATATCACAAAGCCCTGATCTCAATCCTATAGAAAATTCAAAAGTTGAAAATGCTTGTACGAGCAAGATAGCAAACAAATCTGACTCAGTTACACCAATTCTGTCAGGAGGAATGGGCCAAAATCCCTGCAAACTATTGTGAGAAGCTTGTGGAAGGATACCCAAAACCTAAATTTGACCAAAGTTACACAGTTTAAAAGCAAAGCTAAAAATATGTATGTAAATTTTGACTGTCTAGAAATTAATAAACAAGTCTCAAAAAAAAATCTCTCATTATTCTGGTATTTATAAAATGATAAACGTTTAGTATGATTTACCATCAGACATTTTTTTTAAATGGTGTATATATATATATATATATATATATAACGATCAAGATTTTCAAAAGTATTAAATCACTTTGTAAATGTTTATTATTACCATTTGTTGAGCATCCCCCTAACAGTTTGATAAAGCGCTTGAAGATGCCAAATGATGATATGTCTGGGGATAATTTTGTCCCATTCTTGCAGCAAACAACCATTTTGCACTTAAAAAGTTTACTTTAGTATAGTAAATAAACTATACACAAGTCCAATTTACTGATAAATTAGGAAAACTGCAGTCTCTACTATCATCTCAAAAACATTGCAAGAATCAGATGCTTTGTTTCCAGTGAAGACTTAAAGAAACTTGTTCATGTTTTTATTAGCAGCAGGGTGGATTACTGTAACGGCCTTCTCACGGGCCTTCCCAAAAAGACAGTCAGACAGTTGCAGCTCATCCAGAACGCTGCAGCCAGGGTTCTGACCAGAACCAGAAAATCAGAGCACATCACACCTGTCCTCAGGTCTTTACACTGGCTCCCAGTTACATTTAGAATAGATTTTAAAGTATTATTACTTGTCTATAAATCACAAAATGGTAGGAGTGTGACGAGACGCCTACTCCATGCGACGAGACACAAGATTGGGTTCATGAGAACGAGAGGTGATGAGATTTTTACACTATTTTAAAGAAATCCTTAATGATGAATATCAATGGAATAATCTTAGAATTCAAATATTTTGCTAATATATGAATGGAAAATATATATTTTTTTAATCACAAAATGCAAAACAATTTAGGTGTTTTTTAATTAACTTGTAATGAATTTACTTCCATTTTTTTATGTATACAATTTCCATAATTATTCCCATAATTTTATGTATGCAATAGTTTTATATTAGTTAAATTTAATTCTATGCAAGGAACATGCAAACACTGCAAAATATTTGTTAATATTTAAATAGAAAATAGCAAACTCTACTGACAGGCTTTTCTCCTATAGCATTTTAAAGTATTTACATTGCAGACCTTGATGGTCATTTCGGATTTTCTGACATTGTCCGATTAATTTTTTTTTTTTTTTTGATGACCTGCTTACAATTATCATCTTTTAAATGTGACTCGTACACGATTGACTGCAATTACACAGCACACGGCAAAAGGCGCAATGACCAGAAAAAAAAGCGCTGACTAACAGCTGATAATAAAGCGCTCTTTTTTTTTTCTCCATTCCTGTATTTATTCAGTTCGCATGTTTTCATTGTTTTATTTTCTTCTTGACAAGTTATTTTGCTGTAGTTTATGACAAAAAAAACGTTCTCATTTCTTTTAACCTAGGCCTTTTTAAACCAGTAGGCATCTTGATGTAATGTCCATAGCGTGATTTCTGCAGGTGATGTATGCAACAGTATTATTTTATGTTGGTTACGTGGCAGATGTTGCACTCTCTTTCTCTCTCGTGAACATGCTTAAATACTTGTGCTACATCACACATATAAAAGCTTTTTAGTCCCTGTGTGAAATTTGGTCACTTGAACCAGGAAAAGAAAACGTCCGCTTTTCACGTACAACATAAACGTGTTTGGTAATGATGAAGGCGGGTGTGTTGAGTCTCCAGCAGTTCAGTATGTGTGAGCGCTTAGAGATGTGTGTAGGTGCAGAGAATATTGTGTCAAACTGCTGTGTGGACTGTCCTATCGCAAAATGCGGCTAAAAGTCCTACACAATGGTAGACTAATAGTTTGATTTCTGTGTTTACATACATGTACTGCACTTCAATAATGCGACTTTCAGTACATCTAAAGTGACATTCCATTGCGTGGTAATGTCCATGGTTAATTTGAGTGGCTTGAGTGGCTAATTATAGTTGCAGCCTCTGCTTGGACATGAATAACGCAGCAGCCCTTTGGCCGGTGAGAAAAAAAAGCAGTTATGTCACACCCACCCGCCCAACCGAGTGGCATGTGCAACCCAGAGGCCAGCCTTACCAGCTGTGTGCAAAGCACTTAATTTGCGGTTTAAATTCAATCTTGCTTCCAATCTTGTCCAACGAGATCTTTCCACACCCCTACTTAATGGCCTAGGACCTCAATACATTACAGATATGCTGACTGAATACAAACCTAATAGTTCAGTCAAATCTTTAGGATCACATAAACTAGAAATTCCAAGAGTTCAGTCAAAGCAGGGTAACTCGGCTTTCAGCTACTACGCCACTCGCTGCTGGAATCAGCTTCCAGAAATGATCAGATGTGCTTCAACATTAGGCACAGTCAAATCAAAACTAAAAACACATCTGTTTAGCTGTGCCTTTACTAAATGAGCACTGTGCTACGTCCAACAGATCGCACTATTATGTTTTTATCTTCTTTTTCATTCTTTTATTTTTAACCTGTTTAACACATTTTTATCTGTTTTTTATTATCTGTTTTTATTTTTTCATATACTTGTCTCTTTTATTCCTGTTTATGTAAAGCACCTTGAATTGCCACGGTGTATGAAATGTGCTATATAAATTAACTTGCCTTGCCTATTTACACTCCTTTTGGAACAAAGACATCTTCCATCAGTGTTCATATTGATGAAAAATTTTTGGATAGTGATTCCCAAATTTATTGATAAAGGAACAGTTCATTTAACATCACATGCATTAGTGTGATTTAAATGGCACATCTCAGAGGAACACCTCAAAGTGGTCACCTTGACATCCTCACTGACCATCATACCACGTAGGCCCTAAATTCTTAATCTAAGCTCTAACAGAGGAAGTGATTCCAAGACTTCTGAGGTGACTCGTGGGCCTAACCCACAACAAGCAACACTGCCAAGGCCCGACCTTGGCCCCCAATCAGATACTCATACCACAGTGTAAGAAACCGGTGCCTGACCAGCACACTCACTCACCCAGCCACACCAACCAACACAACATAAAATTTTAGACTGACTTACCAAAAAGTGCCATCCTCAACCGACAACCTGGCGCAGTGCCTGCAGTCGACTGAACACTCCCTCTTTGCAGTTTCTACTACTTCACAATAAGATCTAAACCAGAACTGCAGATTGAGAAAGGGGAGTCCCTCCTTCTCTGACAGTTACCCCTACTAACTCAGCATCCCAGAAAGAGCCCTGGATTCCCAGCCATTCAAATTTACCTGTCATCCAGATGAACAACGATGCATAATGCCTCTCTGCCCCACTTCAGCGCTCAGATATGCAATGCCATCTTACCAAGCAGCCTCACTGGAGACAAGGATGCAAACAGATGCACAACAAGAAAGCATACTACTGAACCTCAATCAGAACACAAAGCCTGTCTTAGTTAACTTATTCTGCTTCACAACCTAGCAGACTACACAATTCAAGAATCCATGCAAAGGTGCATGTTAAGAGACCTTAATGGCTCATTTCCACTGAGTAATATGGTTCGGTTCAGTACGCTTTTATGTACGCTTCCACTATCAAAGGGTACCTAAAAGCGAACCGTACCAAACCACTTTTTGGTTACCCTTTGCAAAGGGTACCAACAGGCTCAAAGGGTACCATAAGGCAGAGCTAGACGCGCAGCTACACGCTATTGGTTTACAGAGATTCATCACTTACAGAAGCAGGATAATGAAAACAAAGGGAGCGCCATTTTTAAAAACACAGCTCAGACATTACACAGTAATGATGTATACATATAATAACAATCCATGGTCGACCCGAGCTTGAACAAACCTTGTCGTCATCTTGATGTACAGCCACAAAGCCAAGAAGAACAAAATCTGCAGTCTCCTGTTGTTGTTTTACGAGCCCGTCTATACGTGCAAGCCGTTTCACTTTCTCTAGAGAGCTCTATATGGGCATCTATATTTGAAATAACAAACTTCTTGAGCTCATATTAATAACGTGCTTGTGATCATTGAATCGCTCTGATATCCGATCCTTTCAGAAAGAGACAAACGCGAGAGTAAAGCATGAAAATACAAAGGTGAAGCCAGAAAAAACAGCAGCAAATGATTCTTCTGCAACCTAAACCATTAACAAAATGGCATGTTTAACTATTATCGTTGCATTTTGGACTATTATGAATTTGGAATGACAGAATTACTTTCAAACAAAAGAGGCTACATGTGCTGCTGAAGATGAAAGACACATATGGGAGGTTTGCACTGACTGTGGGCTATATTTCTATATTTATGTTGTTTTTGAACCCAAATAAGGACTAAATGTATGCTGTGTGTAGATTGTCTGTAATTGATAACATATCGGAGACTGTAAGGGTCTGTATGTGTTCATATATGTTGCATTTATTTATTTATTTCATATAATTGACGTTACAGTAGGCTATTTCGCACTTTCATTGATCTGCAGTTATAATCAAATTATGTTTATAGAAAGGTTAGTAATGAACATTTATACACAAGTATTTATATGTTCAAAGCATCTGTTTTGTGAGAAGTGTTTCTCAAATAATATGTGAACATATGGCTTGGTACCCTTTTGACAGTGGAAATGCAACTTGATAAGGGTGACCCGTACCATACCGTTTTGTACCTCTCAGTGGAAACGAGCCATAACAGGCTGGATAGACATACCACATGCTTCACAGCAAACACTGGAAAAGACATCAACAACCCCTAGGAGAGATCACAGACTTTCAATTTGGCATGCCAATGAGGTGTCTGATCTTTCACCTACATGACATCGCCCATCGCTCTCTACAGCAGTGTCTCATCCTCAATTCCTGGAGGGCCACAGCTCAAGAGTTAAGCTTCAACCAGCTCCAACTCACACCTGCTTAATAGTTTCTAGTAGTCTTGAACACCTTGATTAGTTGGATCAGCCATGTTTGATTAGGGTTAAAGCAAAACTGTGCAGAGCTGCTGCCCTCCAGGAATCGAGTTTGAGACCTATGCTCTACAGGAAAGACAATAGCTTGCAAAAGGGGGTAATTATGTAAGCAATGAATCCAGATCAGACACAATACATTGTTAAATCTGCCTAACAATTGCTAAATATCCCTTCTGATTCTTTAACCTCCACAAACTGACCACACTATGAAGCTTGTTATCCGACACACCCCCATGTTTAAGGACAAACAGGCCCAACTGGACACATGGCACAGAAGGCCTGCTTATCCAAGACAAGGATGCTTTGAATCAACAGATCCTGGAACCCCCACACCACTACCCCTACCACCCCACCTCAGCAAATTTTCTTAAAGGGTCTTCAAACTGTTTTGATTACATCCCCCTTTAAACCTATGAAGAGTTTATTATACTGCTATACTAATGCTACTGTCAAATATCAGTGATGATATTATCAGTTTTATAACCAGTGTTTTCAGCATTTGACTCTTTCAATCATGTTTTAGAAATTGACCACACTGAATGATGGGATTGTCTAAATTTTGACTTTGGTTCACAGATTCCAGCCAAGGTACAAGCAACGTAAACCACATTATAGGAGACGGAATAATTATGACTCAAGTGCACGGCCTGAGAAAAGCAAAACAGAGGCCAAATATCACGAGAGCTGGCCCTGCTATGCCCGTACACTTAGAGATCGGTAAGAATTTCCTTTTTCCTGTTCTAGATTTCTTACATTTTTTCTCATGCGGAATAACAACAATTATTTTATGCTTTGAAGTGTCCAAACACATTCAATTAAATTATTTATTTTCCAACTGCACTGTAGTAAGACACATTTGCATCATCATTTGCATTTTCATAATCAGCTATGACATACAATAGCTATTAATTTCTGTCAAAAATGTATGTACTAGTGAAGCTAATGTTAGAGTTGACATGTTTTGCTGCTGTTTAAATTATTTTTTGAAACAGTACAATTTAGAATTACTGTTCACAATCACAATCACCAGCGATCTTCTCTCCATAGATCGCTGGTAAACATGCACTCTCATATGGACTACAAATCCACCATGTTTTGGACTACAACACCCAGTCTCACAACACACACAACCGGTTCCAGATCATCACTGATTACATCCCACTGCTGAAGCTGCTCAAGAACTGATTACAAACAATACATAAGCAGCACACACACTCGCTTAAGTTGCAGAGTCTTGTTATCTGTTTCAGTGACATTTCAAAGCGTTTTCTTTGTCTTGTTTTTGCCGTGTTTTGATCCTCGCCTTGATTGTCTGTTTCTCCCTGTCTGCTGCCATCCTTGTGACCATCTGCCTGCTATATTGACTACGACTCTCGATTGCCCTCATACATCTGCATCTGTTTGCTCCTGTGTTGATCATTGCTTGCCTCACCATCCCTTTAACTGGTGATTTTGCTGGTGATTGTGACAAATGCTGTCTATCCTCTTTGTTATATGATTGGCAGATTTTCAGACACTACCATAGAAGTGCTCGGCATGATGGATGATGATGACAAGATTGATCTGGAGCTTACTGCTGCGCTGATTCGTCACATTGCGGTGAATGAGAATGTGAGTGCTTTACCTATGCTCATGTTTCTGTATATACAATTAAAGTCAGAATTATTAGCCTTTGAATTTTTCTTTTTTTTTAATTTCCCAAATGATGTTTAACAGAGCAAGGAAATTATCACAGTATGTCT
Organism: Danio tinwini; assembly: GCA_903798205.1. Lineage (NCBI taxonomy): Eukaryota > Metazoa > Chordata > Actinopteri > Cypriniformes > Danionidae > Danio > Danio tinwini. Next base: position 6,235,790 of record CAIGQZ010001469.1, on the reverse strand, counting down.
GATAATATTTTTCTTTCTGAAAAAGTCCTATTTGTTTTATTTCGGCTAAAACTTTACTTTCAAAATTATTAGCCCCTTTATACTGTTTTTGTTTTCGATTGTCTACAGAATAAACTATCGTTATACAATAACTTGCCTAATTACCCTAACCCATATTAGGTCACCACGTTAGGACTGAGACCCGCTTAGCGCTTAATAGGTGGTCGGTGGCAGGCTGTCCCCGGACGCTGCGAGGCGCCCCCTAGATGATTTTTCATGGCACCGACAACTGCGCAGGGCCTTAGGGGAGGGCCCGCGGGAACGTTCCGAGGCGACGGCATCCCCCCAGCTCCCTCGTGGGCCCCGCGGAACGCCGTTAAAGCAGACCCCTTTTTTTGACCTGCTCTGTTGCAATCTGGCGACGGCCACGGGGTGGCAGCGGACTGATGGGGATCACTTATGCGGGGCCACTCACATAGGGGAGGGCTGGGCGTCCAGGGACAGCCTAAACCTCCCCCTTACGGTCATTCTGTCTCACGAGGCCCCGTCCCCTCCAGGGGCCCCGCCCACCTCCCACGAAAAGCCTATCTGTCCCCCTGAGCACCTACATGGCCACGAACGGCCTACCCATCCCCCTGAACACTTGAGCGGCTGGGGACCACCTAACCCTCCCTTTAAACACCTATGTGGCCACAAAAAGCCTATCTGTCCCTCTGAATACCTATGTGGCCACGAAGAGCCTGTCCATCCCTCTGAATGCCCGAGCGGCCGGGGAAACGACCCGATTGTCCCTCCGGACGCCTAAAGTGTCGACAAACAGCCGTCCGTCCCATCTGGACACCTACGTGGTCACAAACGTGCCTTAAATAAGCTGTCTGAGGACGTCCCACCTGCAGCTTGTTCATGCTGTCTGAAGACGTCCCACCAGCAGCTTGTTCAGCTGTCTGAGGACGTTCTACCTGTGGCTTGTTAGGCTGTCTGCAGACATCCCACCTGTGGCTTGTTAGGCTGTCTGCAGACATCCCACCTGTAGCTTGTTAGGCTGTCTGCAGACATCCCACCTGTAGCTTATTAGGCTGTCTGCAGACATCCCACCTGTAGCTTATTTATTGGACCCTAGCTAAGCTGCCTCTGGGCATCGCCCTTGTGGTATATTCAATGGACCTAGGCTGTCCGCAAACAACCCACCTGTAGCTTATTATGCTGTCTGTTGACATCCCACCTGTAGCTTATTAGGCTTTCTAAGGACATCCCATCTGTAACTTATTCAATGGACCCTTGGTAAGCTGTCCATTGAATACGTTACAGATGGGATGTCCGTACAAAGCCTAATAAGCCTCAGGTAAGATGTCCGCAGACAGCTTACCAAGGGTCCATTGAATAAGTTACAGATGGGATGTCCGTACAAAGCCTAATAAGCTAAAGGTGGGATGTCCACATACATCTTACCAAGGGTCCATTGAATAAGTTACAGATGGGATGTCCGTACAAAGCCTAATAAGCTAAAGGTGTGATGTCCGCAGACAGCTTACCAAGGGTCCATTGAATAAGTTACCGATGGGATGTCCATACAAAGCCTAATAAGCTAAAGGTGGGATGTCCGCAAACAGCTTACCAAGGGTCCATTGAATAAGCTACAGGTGGGATGTCCTTAGCCTAATAAGCTAAAAGTGGCATGTCCACAGACAGCCTATTTGGGTTCCAATAAATAAGCTACAAGTGGGATGTCCGCAGACAGCTTACCAAGGGTCAATTGAATAAGTTACAGGTGGGATCCCACCTTTAGCTTATTAGGCTTTCTGCGGACATCCCACCTTTAGCTTATTTAATGGACCCCTGGTAAGCTGTCTGTGGACATCCCACCTTTAGCTTATTAGGCTTTCTGCTGACATCCCACCTTTAGCTTATTTAATGGACCCTTGGTAAGCTGTCTGCGGACATCCCACCTTTAGCTTATTAAGCTGTCTTCGGACATCCCACCTGTAGCTTATTCAATGGAACCCAAATAGGCTGTCTGTGGACATCACACTTGTAGCTGAATTAGCTGTCTGCGGTCATCCCACCTGTAGCTTATTCAATGGACCCTTGGTAAGCTGTCTGCGGACATCCCGCCTTTAGCTTATTAGGCTGTTTGTAGCCTTCGAGGGGACCCGTATTTCTGAAAACACATCTGAAACCCATTTTCCTACAGGTGGGATATCCTCATACATCTTTTTAAGGTCCACTGAATAAGCTACGAGTAGGATGTCCACAGACAACCTACTCAGGGTCCACTGAATAAGCTGTAGGTGGGATGACTGATAGGTGATCGGGGGCACAAATAGGATGCCTGTGGTCAGAAAGGTGGTCAGGGGGCTGATTAGGCTGTTTGTGGCCATTGTGGGGATCTGTATTTCTAAAAAATCTTTTTAAAATCCAAAATCCGAATCTTTTCGAAATCCGTTTCGAAAAGTGGGATGTCCTCAGACAGCTTATCTAGGTCCACTGAATAAGCTTTGAGTGGGATGTCCACAGACAGCTTACTTAATTCCACTGAATAAGCTACAGGTGGCATGTCCACAGACAGCCTATTTAGGGACCACTGAATAAGCTACAGACGGGATGTTTTACGTGATCACTGCTACCATCACATACGCATCTTCATTTTTTGAGTCTGAAGGTGCTATGGTCCTCAGTGAGCTCCCTAGAGGCCACCACTTTGCTATTTAGCCAATATTTCAATTTCTGATGAGGTTGGATTTTGTCTTAAATATTGGTTGGATGTTGGTTAAAATGCACCAACAGTGCTGCACAGCCTCTATTGGGGTCAGGTTAACTATTGACTAATGTCAATTTAACCATCAGCATTCATATTTCTGAACAGGATCTAGTACCATCCCACCTGGGGCATGTCTGTCTAGCAGGTTTGTCTTCATTAGAGCTCTGCAAAGGGCTTCCATGGCCTAAAAAGAGACTATCCACCATGAACAGTCTACGCTGGGCCCCGTCAAATAAGTTACAAATGGGATGTTTTACTTGCTCCGTCCACCTAAGTGGTCAAACCTCAACAAATCCCCAAACAAACCCATGGAGAGGGATCCTCAGCTCCCTCTGAGTTGCCCCCTGGTGCTAAAACGTCGAAATTTCACTGTCCAGCAACAACCTATTTTTGTTAATGGAATACATTGCAGGTGGGATGCCAAGATCTCAGCTTCTACAAGGCCTTTCCAGCTGAAACCTGCCTTCCTGCTCTAATCTGGGCATGCCCTGTCCAGGGGGTGAATTTGGAGACGTTTGGAGAAACTTGAAAATCGGACTCAAAAAACCTCTAAGGGTATCTATCCCTTAGAGATTTTTTGAGCAAAATTTTCTACTTTTTTCAATCTTCTTCAAACTCAACCCCTGGACAGGGCGTGTCCAGATTAACGCAGAAATGCAGGTTTGGGCTCGCTGCTGTGTCCAGAAGCTGAGATCTGGACATCCCACTTACAATCTATCCCATTCTATGAAATAGGCTGTTCCTGGACAGTGGAATTTCAACGTTTCGACGCCTGGAGGTGCCTCCGGGGGGCTTGCACGTCCACCTCCATGGGTTTTTTTGCCACTTTTTGAGCTTGTACGGATTGAGAGGACAGATCGAAAAAAAGATCCCACCTGTGGCTTATCTGACCAGGCCCAGGTAGCCTGTCCGTGGACACCCTGGGAAAGGGTCACAGTTTGCAGCAGGGATGATTTTGAGGTTCGTTCCGTAGAGCAGAGGGGTCAAGAATCCCCGTCCAACAGTGTCTGCCATGTCAGAGCTCACCCAATGGCTTCTGTGGCCTCCAAAAGCACTGTCCACGGACAGCCTACGCGGGCCCCGTCAAATAAGTTACAAGTGGGACATTTACCTGCTCCATCCACCCAAGTGGTCAAACCTCAATGGATCCCCAAACAAACCCGTGGAGGGGGATCCTCAGCTTCACCTGAGTTGCCCCCTGGTGTTAAAACCTCGAAATTCCAATGTCTAGCAGCAACCTATTTTTATGAATGGAATAGATTGCAGGTGGTATGACAAGATCTCAGCTTCTACAAGGCCTCTCCAGCTGAAGCCTTCCTTCCTGCATTAATCTGGGCATGCCCTGTCCAGGGGGTGAATTTAGAGAAGTTTGGACAACTTATTCAAGGGAAACTCCATAGGTGGTTCGCGGTCATGGGGGGCTTTTTTGAGAAAATTAGCCAGTGCGACTGCGGAACCCGGGGGCTTGCTTCAGGGGCCCGTGACGCAACATATATGTCAGTTCGGGGCAGATTGAGCAATGTCAGCAAACCCATTTACATAGAAGCCATCTGTGGCCCGACACTCTAGGTCTCGTGTCAGGGGCCCCTGTATGACCCCCGTGCTGATTTTCGGGGCCCTCTGACCTTTTGACTTATTGGAAGCCAACATCCCACGTGCAGCTTATTTCAATGGAAACTCCATAGGTGGTTCGCGGTCATGGGGGGCTTTTTTGAGCAAATTAGCTGGTGCGACCGCGGAACTTTGGAGGCTGCCCCAGGGGCCCGTGACGCAACATATATGTCAGTTTGGGGCCAATCGGGCACTGTCCACGAAACACCTACCAAATGAATGGAATAAGTTACACCTGTCATGGGCCCCGGATCGGCCCCTGGGGGTCTGAGGGGCTCCAAACTTGGCTTGCTGACAGCCTTGGGGCCCCCAAACACTATACTGAGAGCACAAGTGCCTCACTCGAACGCAACTCTTAATTGGCTCCGCAACCCAAGTTCTCCAACAGGCCTCTTGCGCACATAGACTCCAAGACTGTCTTAAAGCACTATGTGTGTTTGAGGTGAATTTTTTTGGCATGCTATAAACCATACACGGAACCGCCTAGGGCCCTGAAATTTGAGGTGTCACATTGGGGGCCCCTGCACAACCACCACACTGAATTCTGGGGCCCTTTGACCTTTTGACCTCTTGGGAGCCAACATCCCACCTGCAGCTTATTTCAATGGAAACTCCATAGGTGGTTCACGGTCATGGGGGGCTTTTTTGAGCAAATTAGCCGGTGCAACCACGGAACTCGGCGGCTTACATCGGGGGCCTATGACGCAACATATATGTCAGTTTGGGGCCAATCGGGCGCTGTCCACGAAACACCTACCAAATAAATGGAATAAGTTACCAGGTCATGGGCCCCGGATTGGCCCCCGGGGGTCCGAGGGGCTACAAACTTGGCCTGCTGGCAGCCTAGGGGCCCCCGAACACCATACTGAGAGCACAAGTGCCTCACTCGAATGCAACTCTTAATTGGCACCGCAGACCAAATCTCTCATGCAGGCCTCTTTCACCTATATACTCCAAGACTGTCTCTTGAATGACTTTGTGTGTTTGAGGTGAACTTTGCACCCTCACAGGATTGGGGTTCGTTCGGTAGTTCTGAGGGGTCAGGAATGCCCGTCCAGCAGTGTCTGCCAAGTCAGAGCTCACTAAACGGCTTCTGTGGCTTCAAAAAGCACTGTCCACAGACAGTCTAATCGGGCCTCGTCAAATAAGCTGCACGTGGGACCTTCTTGTTTGAGTGGTCAAAAGGACTTTTATTTTGGCGCAAAAATGTGGGGGCTTCGACTGCTGTCTCGTCACGGTCCCGTGCATACCCTATTCCAATCCCATACCCCTCGGCAGAGGGCAAGTACTTGAAAAAAATCAGAAAGAAATATTCAGAGAAAATTGCCCAATCCGCCCATCCCCCGCTCTGCCAATTAAGCACTTGCAAAGGATCTGTGGGCCCCAAACTTTGCGGATTGTTTTAGCCCCTGTCGGTCAGTCTATTTCAATTTGGAGCCGTTTAGGACCATGGGGGCCATTCCGCGGGGCGTCCACGAACCACCTATAAAAATGAATAGGATAGGTTACACGTGTCAGTGGCCCCCCTTCAGCCACCAAGGGCATGAGGGACCCCAGATTTGGCACAGAGTTGCATCACAAAGCCCTCGGTGGCCTACCCAGTGGGCTAGCTTGAAGGACGCACCCAAAATTTTTCTGAACTCTTCGTATGGGCCTCTGTCTTACATAGAGCTCTATGGGATGAGGCCTAGGAGTGTGGTTTTGTTGGCCAGGCCTTAAAGGCTCAGGAACAAGCTAGGGCCACGGAACTTGGAGACCCGACTGGGGGGGGGGGGGCGGCGGCGGTGCTCTGTGCCAAAGTTGGGGGCCCTCTGACCTTTTGTCCTCTCGGGAGCCAACGTCCCACGTGCAGCTTATTTCAATGCAAACTCCTTAGGTGGTTCACGGTCATGAGGGCCTTTTTGAGCAAATTAGCCAGTGCAACCACAGAACTCTGGAGGCTGCCCCAGGGGCCCGTGACGCAACATATATGTCAGTTTGGGGCCGATCAGGCGCTGTCCACGAAACACCTATCAAATGAATGGAATAAGTTACATGTGTCATGGGCTCCGGATCGGCCCCCGGGGGTCCGAGGGGCTCCAAACTTGGCCTGCTGGCAGCATAGGGGCCCCCGAACACCATACTGAGAGCACAAGCGCCTCACTTGAATGCAACTCTTAATTGGCACCGCAGACAAAATCTCTCATGCAGGCCTCTTTCACCTATATACTCCAAGACTGTCTCTTGAATGACTTTGTATGTTTGAGCTGAATTTTTTGGCGCGCTATAAACCATACATGGAACCGTCTGGGCCCTGAAATTTGAGATGTCACATCGGAGGCCCCTGCACAACCACCACTCTGAATTCTGGGCCCCTCTGACCTTTTGACCTCTCGGGAGCCAACATCCCACGTGCGACTTATTCGATGGAAACTTCATAGGTGGTTTGCGGTCATAGGGGCCTTTTTTGAGCAAATTAGCCGGTGCGACCGCGGAACTCTGGAGGCTGCCCCAGGGGCCCGTGACGCAACACATATGTCAGTTTGGGGCCAATTGGGCCCTGTCCACGAAACACCTGTGAAAATGAATGGGATAAGTTGAACGTGGGACGCTCAGCTGTTCGGTCCCTAAGGGACCGTTCGGCCCCGAACTTGTGGTTTCGCTACTCTCTGGGGACCGAAAAGACTCCTGCGGCCTATCTAAGCCATTTTGAAAACACTTCTCCCTGTGACCAAAAATGAGTGTTCGGTAGCACGAATGGCACCTGGCGGGCATGTCCAGGTGGTCCCCGGGGCACGACAATCACTTTGTGCACGATGATGAAGAATAGGTGTTTAGGGTGAACAAAGGCACTCTGCGGACATTGAGGAAGACGAGCGTGAAAAACAAGCAGTCGGGGGATCAACGGGCACTTTTTGCACAATATGCAGTCAGGGGAATAAACGGGCACTTTGTGGACAATAGGCAGTCAGGGGGATCAATAGGCACTCTGCGGACAATGACGAAGACAAAGAATAGGCAGTCAGGGGGATAAACGGGCACTTTGTGGACAATAGGCAGTCAGGGGGATCAATAGGCACTCTGCGGACAATGACGAAGACAAAGAATAGGCAGTCAGGGGGATAAACGGGCACTTTGTGGACAATAGGCAGTCAGGGGGATCAATAGGCACTCAGTAGACAATGAGGAAGAGGAGGGTGATGAATAGGCAGTCAGGGGGATCAATAGGCACCCTGCGGACAATGAGGAAGAGGAGGGGGGATCAATAGGCATTCAGGGGGACATATATGCACTTTGTGGACAAAATGGTAGTCAGGGGGACCAATAGGCACTTGGGGGCACCAAGGAGGACCCGGGAGTGGCCTACAAAGCCCTTGGGCACCCCCAAAGGCGTCCATTCGCAGCCTGAGGGCCGATTTTTTTTGTAAAAGTGACAAGTAGTCATTAGAATAAGTGGTACGTGTCATCCAAATACGGAGTATGATCCCTCGCACCAACTATGTGTCATCTGGCAATCTATATGAACTAACAAAAACCCACGAACCACCTATGTAACCTAATTAACCTAGTTAAGCCTTTAAATGTCACTTTAAGCTGTATAGAAGATAAAATAAATCAGTTATTCGAAATGAGTTATTAAAACTATTATGTTTAGAAATGTGTTAAAAAAATATTCTCTCCGTTAAACAGAAATTGGGGAAAAATAAACAGGGGGGCTAATAATTCAGGGGGGCTAATAATTCTGACTTCAACTGTATGAGTGGGGTTTTTTGTTTATTGCTGTGTGATTGTTTCTCTGATTCTTATACTTAATAATTAAAAGAAATAATTTTGTAAATAAAAAGAGTGATTACACATCATTAAAATATTGATGAACATACAGTCTGGAATGGGACACTACTGTTACACAGGCACACTTCAAATGTTATCACTAGCTCATATGTCATATGAGATACGATAGTGTCTGTGTTGTGGTATTCACTGAAGAACATGCAAGCACAGTAACATTTAACAGACTACTCACTACTAAAGATGTTTTGTGCTGTTTTCTCTGGCAGCTGTCTCTGCAACTGTCACATGGTCACATGGGAAACCACATTGGAAAACTAGGTTGTTGCTGGTAGAGGTGTTAGAGAGGCCGCAGTATAATGATGGGGACTCTATCTGTTCAGTAAGCACCAACTGTTTTGAGGCACTGACTCGCTTTGGTTGTAAAAAATTCCAGGATGCCCTTCAAAAAGAACATCCCTAAGCTCTAGGGGTCATCCCGTAAGGGATGAGTTAAAGGGCTCATCCCTTGTTTTTAGGGGTCAAACAACAAAAAATAAGGTCTTGGTGTGATTCTGGAGTTTGATCCAAGTTTTAGTAGTCCTGTCATGTCAAAGCAGTGAGTAAATCGGCATACTTTCATTTCAAAAACATTGCAAGAATTAGATGCTTTGTTCCCAGTGAGAAACTTGTTCATGCTTTTATCAACAGCAGGGTGGATGACTGTAATGGACTCCTCACTGGCCTTCACAAAAAAACAGTCAGACAGCTGCAGCTTATTCAGAACGCTGTTGCCAGAATTCTGACCAGAACCAGAAAATCCAAGCACATCATTCCTTTCCTCAGGTCTTTGCACTGGCTCCCAGTTACATTTTATAGAATAGATTTTAAAGTATTACTACTTGTTTATAAACCACTAAATGGCCTAGGACATCAACACATTACAGATATGTTCACTGAATACAAACCTAACAAATCCCTTAGATCATTAGAATCAAGTAAATTAGAAATGCCAAGAGTTCATTCAAAGCAGGGTGAATCAGTAACCTTTTCCCAAAATGTTTAACTGAAGTACATTGCCATAAGGCATGAAGATAAGTGTCTGGGGTGTTTTGTGGGCAATGTGAACATGTCTCTGAGGTGAAACCCATTTTAAATAGTTTCTGCCCAGTTAGATGATATCTGTGGGACGTACTTTATACTGTATAAGTTGTATAAAGCATATAAAAAAATTTTAATCATGGACTATATTCTGTTGCAAATTTGAGTCCAGAATGCAGCATCGGGAATAATGAATTAGTCTGATTACCATTTAGCGGTTGGTAAAATTTATGTATTGTCTGATTTTTATGTCATTTTGTGTATTTGGCTGAGTAATTTTCCGGAGGAAGACATATTAATAAACCCTGAGATTTGAGGGGAACGGTCTAGATTGATTGATTGGTTAAGTAATTTTGAATTAATTGATCATTTGATTTGTAAGTATTCCAAAAAGCAATTACTCCCAATACTGTATGGACAATATGGGGAAATGGTGGCAGGTTATTATTATTATTAAGGATATGCTGAAGTTGTGTGATGCCCTTTTTTGCTCATGTGCGGAAGTTGAATGGCTTCTTGTTAGCTATAAAATCAAGGTTATTCTAGATTGGGGTGCATCTAAATACACCCCAATCTAGAATAACCTTGATTTTATAGCTAACAAGAAGCCAT
>CAIGQZ010001469.1:6161563-6225882 GCA_903798205.1 Danio tinwini | reverse complement strand
TGTATATATATATATATATATATATATATATAGTAAAACTGTTAGGAGCTTACGGTGTAATAAGTTTTAATAAAACATTATAAATGTAGTTATCGCTGTCATACCAATACATTTAATACATTTATAGAATTATTATGATTGATTATCAAAGGTTATAAACATAGTTGTAATTCTTTGAGTGAAAAAGGATTTTGGCAGTACACCCAGCCACCTTCAAGTCTAGCTTCCCTTAACACATCAAACTGAAAAACAATGCTGAAGTCAGATATTCTGCTTTTAAAATCTTTTTTTTTCCATGCCAGAACGCTGTCTTTGTTTAGGTAAATTTAACCTGCACAATGCCAGTTTAGCCAATTACAGTTCAGCACCCAGCGTTGCCTTGTTGGAAAACAGCATATTTCATTCATTCATTCATTCAGAAAGACTCTAAAAGCATGCATCTGTAGTAGCGTGTGAAATAGACAGTATTAGACGTCAAAATGAGACCGATTCAGTTCCACATGAGGTTATTAATTAGCAAATGATATAAATATTATGAACGTAAACATTAGGTGAGCAGGTGTCCTAACAACACAATTTGTGACGAGATACTCAGTGATGAGCAGTTTGGCTGTTTGCACCAGACGAAACACAACAGAAATTTAAATACAGCCATTCAGAAGCACAAAATATGCACTCACTCACGAAACGGTAAGGTTTAGAATCTATTCAAACTCACATTGTTAGCATTTAGCACTGAATAAAACACACCAGGTTTACCTGAGATGATCACTGTCATAGGTTTCACATGTTTAGCTATGAGAAATAGAAGCCATTTCTAATATATCAATTTGAGGTGTTGGTTAGAACCAAAACTCATTTTGATATGGAAAATATTCCCTCTATCACGTGTCATTGCTTTTATTTAGAACAAGGTTTAAATCACTCGCTCCTGTACTCAATCTGGCATCCCGTGCTTGCGTTTATTTTGATCCGGGAGTGCAATACCTAGTTCAACCACTGGGTGTCAAACTTACATACTCCACCTTTAAACCACTGACCAATGATTCATTAAAAGGTGGAAATGTGGGTACCCTTTTCTGTCCAAGTTAACATGAAGGCATTTGTGCATTTTAGACATCCCACCTCTCTCAGGCATTTCTGTGAGTTTCTCCTTTACAGAGTCTCATTCATTTTGCTATATTGATCTACAAAGGAGATTGCACATGCCCCTTGGTCAGTGCTGTGATACCCTGTTCACACGAGACATTGGTGTCAGTGCGTTGACTTTAAATGGACTGCCGAACTGAGTTGTGGGTCATGTTGCCTCTGATGCTCATTGCACAAGTTTAAAAACCTAACTTATCAACTGTCAATGGAGGCATCATCCTTCAGATTGCTTCATGCAAATGTGATCACAGATGCTAACCAATCATGTTAGTGCAGTACCAGAGAATAGCAATATGTCAAGATGGAGGAAAAGTTTAATATCACTGTTGGTAATCACCTAGTGCTTTATGATCAATCTTTATATACAGTACATCTTAATACACTACTACTACTGCGCCTTTTTGTGTCGCAGTTTTGGTTGGGTGGTGGTTTGGTTGGTGAAGAAACTTTCCAAGTTTCTTTTGTTTGCAATACAGCTCTGATTAGCGAAAAATTTAGCAAAATAAGCTTTTGCTTTACATTGCATGGCATCCTCCCGTACAGCTTGAGTTGGTACAATGCTGAAATTTTAATGGAAATTGCACAGAAGTTGCACAGTATATGCCAGGCCTAATGTCAACTTGCTATTACAGCTGGAAACTGAAGAGGAACACAAAGACCCATGAAATTAGTCCATGCTTGATTTCTCTATTAATACTTAAAAACTAAAACTAAAAACAAAAAATGACGATAACATGAGATGAGGCTTTGGATGAAATGCAGAAGAAACTTGTTCTGTAAGCATGAGTGGTTTGAGTAAAAAAGCCTGACTATATGTCTTAAAACAGTATCTAAACAATGTCTTTTGTTGTTTATGCATATTATAAGCTACACAAATTATTTCAGGTTGATTTATTAAAAAGTAATAATCCAATCATTTACTTAATTATTTACCGTTACATGGTCTTTCAGAAATTATTAGAATTTGCTGATTTTGTACTAAAGAAATATGTCTTATTATCAGTACTTGTTATACTGTTTAAAAGTTTAGAAGAACATGCATTTTTTAAATAATGTTATAAATGTGTTTATTGTCACATTTGATGTAATTAATGCCAAGCATTTGTTAAGTATTAAGTAAAAAAAAAATAATGTTTTGACAAGTATGTAAAAAGAATCAGAAAAATAATGTTTCAGTGCAATTGTTGACACTTTTACACTGCTTTCTCTTTCAGGAAGGAGCGATTCTAGTGTTTCTTCCTGGATGGGACAATATCAGCACCTTGAATGATTTGCTCATGACTGACCAGATGTTTAAGTCAGGTACAGTAGGTGCATATATTTGCTCTAGAAAAAAAAGCATTTGGAAAATATATTTCTATATTGTTGACTACTTGTGAACTATACATTTGTTTGTCCCTAAAAGGATTAATAAGTTCTGCTCATTCAAGCGCATGTGGCCTATTATTTGGAATTATCCATAATGACATCTTAACTACTGTCCCAGTCCAAACTGAAAAAGAGGCAGGCTTTAATAATGGTGCTTGCACCTTTGCCTTATTGTAAATATGGTAGCAATTAGGGCTGGGTATCAAAGTTGATACTTTTTAGGCACAGACCGAATTGTTGCTGTTATGCCCCCATGGCTCACGAAAGGTAACAAAAAGAGGAACACCACAGAAAGCCAAAATTATAGAACATAATGCATTAAAGAAACACATTTAAACAAGTTAAAGAAAAATATGTAAATGTAGCAGTCAGAAATCAGTGGTATTTTAGATGAATATGTATGCATGGATATATAATGAAGTGTAGCATTGTGATTAACAAAACAAGGAAATTGTTACAGTATTTCTGATAATATTTTTTCTATCTGAAAAAGTTTTATTTGTTTTATTTGGACTAGAATAACAGCAGTTTTAAGGTCAAAATTATTAGCTCCTTTAAGCAATTTTTTTTGCGATTGTCTACAGAACAAACTATCGTTATACAATAATTTGCCTAATTACCCTAACCTGCCTAGTTTACCTAATTTGCCTAGTTAAGCCTTTAAATGCCACTTTAAGCTGTATAGAAGTGTCTTGAAAAGTATCTAGTCAAATATTATTTACTGTCATCATAACAAAGATAAAATAAATCAGTTATTAGAAATGAGTTATTAAAATGATTATGTTTAGAAATGTGTTGAAAAAATCAGCTCTCTGTTAAACAGAAAAGGGGGAAAATATAAACAGGGGGGCTAATAATTCAGGGGAGCTAATAATTCTGACGTCAACTGTATATATACTTATACATATGTGTGTATGTATGTTGCTATTCTCTGTCACCCAGAACTCTGTAATGCCTTATTCTTTGTTTGTGTGTATATGTATATTAGATAATTAAGGCATTACAGAGCTCTGGGTGACAGAGAACAAGAGAACAGCAGTGCGAATGAACCAACACTTTGCCAAGCATTATTCCGGTCCCCCAAGGTGTGTTGTTTCAATCCTTCGATCTATTAGTGCTGCATTTTCTGCTGAAATGTGTGATGAAGTGGAAGACTTAAAGCGGCAAGTAGTTAAGCTACAAAATCAAATAGCCTTAATAAAACCATTAAAAATTGTAAAGAGTTTAAACCAAAAGAGCCCAGTGTACCGTTAAGGTCAGCCAAAACATTCTCTCCCAAGCCAGGCAAAGAGATAAATACCCAACCCAACAAACCAGCTAGGCCTCAACACTGGTATTGTTTTAATTGTGGGGTGGATGGCCATATAGCTTTGTGAGGGTAGTCCCAATCCATTCTTAGTTGGTGCTAAGAATCATCAGCTGAAAGAGAAGCAGTTAAAGTGGGAAGCATGTAACCAATCTCCAGATTCCAAAGATTTAAACTTAACTTCAGTTCTTTTTGTGGGACAAAGAAAGAGGAACAGGAGAAAGCAATCAAAGTCCCACAGGCAACTTTGCAATCTCTACTCCTACTGATGATAGTCCCACTCCTGAATGCAAACGTCTGGTCTTACTGGAATTAAATGCACTGCAAAAGTGGTCATTGCTGATAGAGATTAATTGTCTTCTCTACACTGGGCCACAAGTGTCCACTTTTTCTCTGTCTTTTTATCAAGATATCAAATTTTTTTTGCAAATCAAGCCATACAACCCTTGCACCACTTGCTTGAAATAGAAGGTGCAAACGGCTGTCCAGTTCATGTTGGGTAGCAGGTTAGTTCGCATGAATGGCGTGACTGTTAAACCTCTCATTTATGTGTACAATTGTACAAAAAATGTAGTAACAGGATTCACTCCTTACAAATTAATGTTAAGGCAGCAGCCTTGTCTTCCCATTGATCTAGCCTTTGGTCTCCCTACCACCAGTAAGCAACTGTCGCACATAATATGTGTCGAAACTTAAACAGCAACTTGAGGAAAACTATCAAACTGCCACTCGCAATGCACTCAAAATGATGAAACAAGATGAGGTTTGACAGACATGTTGTTGATTCTACCTTGGAAGTAGGCAATCAAATTTTAGTGAGGCAGGTTTGCTTGCAAGGTAAACACAAGCTCGCAGATAAATGGGAGCCAGCTGTTTTCATTATGGTACGTCGAGCACTTGAGCTTCCAGTGTACACACAGTGATGATGTTTCATCTAATATTGAGAGGCACAAAATGTTTTAAGAGCCAGAATATCCAGTGAGACCTTCACAAACAAGAAAGGAAAAAACAGAGAGATTGAAGTAAAGTGAATTGGGCACTCCGTTAGTTTTAGTTGCCTAAGCACTTCCATGGCCTTGCCACCGCTCCCAACCACTTGTTGTAATACAATAAATTCAATACACTAAACATAAATTGTTATATACACGTTATTCGTTGTAGCACACATTGTATATAGTCTCTATATATGTTCTGTACTTACAACATGCATTGTTTTTTTTATACAGTTGAAGTCAGAATTATTAGCCCCCCAGAATTATTAGCCCCATGTTTATTTTTTCCCCTAATTTCTGTTTAACAGAGAGATTTTTTTCAGCACATTTCTAAACATAATAGTTTTAGAAGTCATTTCTAAATAACTGATTTATTTTATCTTTTCCATGATGACAGTAAATATTTTTTTACTAGACATTTTCAAGACACTTCTATACAGCTTAAAGTGACATTAAGGCTTAACTAGGTTAATTAGATTAACTAGGCAGTTTAGGGTAATTAGGCAAGTTATTGTAAAATGATGGTTTGTTCTATACTATAGGGAAAAACAAATTGCTTAAAGGGGCTAATAATTTTGACCTTAAAATAAAAACTGCTTTTATTCTAGCTGGAATAAAACAAATAAGACTTTCTCCAGAAGAAAAAAATATTATCTAAAAACTGAAAAATTCCTTGCTCTGTTAAACATCATTTGGGGAAGAAAAAAAAAATAAAAAAATTCAAAGGTGGCCTAATAATTCTGACTTCAACTGTATATATTTTGGTATTGTAGTTTTTGTAGTGTTGTTATACAAAATGTGTGTGTATAAAGAACTACAAAGATACCAGTGAATTACCCATTTCAATTTTTATTCTGCATTCAAAGGAGCAGGACCTGTATTCATGTAATAAAAAATTGCTTATTCATATTAAAAAAAAACAGTTCTGAACCAGAATTAATGTAAATAAGGCTAAAACATTCCTCTGCAAATTAAAAATAATGTATAAAAGAGTTAAACAGGGACTATCAAAACCTTAAATCCTAATAATAATGAGTTAACTGGAATAAAGCATGGTACACGCAAATTAAATAAAAGCATATGATTTTCAGAATATGATTTTTCAGAAATTGTCAGATAGAGATGTAGGTTGGATCCTGGAAATATTGCTGATCAATGTCTCTAAATGTAATAATATGAAGCAGTTGCTGTATTTGTATTTTTTAGAAAAGATTATTTTTCTGGGGGAGTCTTCTCATGGTAGGGGCAAAGCTAGAAAGAAAGGTAGACACTTCATTCATGTTTTCAAGATCATGCCGTTCCTGCCACTCTCCCTCTCTTTCCCCTTGCTTTTCTCCACTTGCAGTACCTCACTATACTGTCATCACTCTCTGTGTTTTGTGTTTTCTTACGTTGGACACCACCCTCATTCTGTTTCCACCACTGCACTCTCTGCATTATTTTATCTTCCCATAATTCCATCTTCATCCTCCTCCTCCTCATCCCACCTGGATATTACTATCTGACCTGTTGAAAGTAGTGTATCTGTGTTATGAGATATTAAGCTACATTGCACTCTGTAAGTAATTGGTTCAGATGCAAAAGCCTCAATGTGGAATTCTATCCTAAAATAAGCAATTGTCTGAGTCTCCTGTATATCTGTTGAGTTGTTTAAATTTAAAGATAATGAAGAAAAACTTATTAAAATTGCCATAAAGTGCATAGAAAGTGTATGAAACAACAAAAATATGTTTTTATTACCGTAAATAAAATGAAGAAACAAACACGCAAAAACAAATCTTGTGCACTATAGGGAATACTATTGTGAATGTTTTACAGATTATTTGATACCTTCATCTCAAACAGTGTAGATGCATAGCATAATAACATTTTTATTAGAATAATTAACTTCTCCTTGCCAATGAATTGTGCAAGAAGGACATTGCATCCATGTGGATCCACTTTTTTTTTCTTTTTACAAGCAGCTTGTCCACTTGTCCACCAGCCTTGTCCTTTTCTGTAGCGAACGTTTGTGTCCCTTGGTCGCTCTACGTTTTCTTCACTGATTCAACTGCCAATCATATTAGCAACAAGCTATTGTTTACCTCAGTCATGCTACTTTATAATCTTTCACAAACTGTTTATTTTGAAATCAATACCTACCTGGTTTCCAAGTTGTTCTGCAATCACCTGCCACAATTTGTCTTTGTGTGCCTTGTCTTTATATTCACTACTTTGCTTGTAATAAAGTGCTTTGTGTTGCAAGACCAAGTGAATTAGTTTCTGATTCCATTTTGGATTTTGCCTACGATCATGTGGTGACTCTAAACTGTCAAAACACTCTCAACAAGCTTTTTTTGGATGCAAAAAAGGAAAAAATCTAACCCAGTTAGTTTTTTTTATGTTTTTTTATAAGGGACAAAAGTTTTGGAGGCAATGTTTCAATACGATTGACACAACATGAGGTCGAATTGATTTTTTTATGTGCGAAAATTACGGACGAAAAATGCTGAAGCAGTAATACCAAGTATGCATATAGTATAAGTACTTTACTCAACAATATTGTGCAAAATATGTCTTTTAAGGTTGAAGAAAACAAGTAGTTCAGCATGATTTTGTGGTACATTCATAAGTAAAAACATTGTCTTTCAATTTTGGTTCATGAAGTTTAAGTATGTAAGTAATGTCTGGTGCATATAGAGAAAAGAGTGTTTCTTTAGGTGGTTTGCCTAAAGCCCACTTACCTGTGTGAAGCACACTCAGGAATGCACAATGTTTTATAGAGATATAGAGCAATTGTAAGAAAGTGCTGGTGCAAAATGGTGCAAGGGTCTGGAAAAAGTGTCAGAGAGATAAGATGTATGTTTTTTACTGGTGGTTTGTCAAGGCCACTTACCTGTGTGAGACACAATCAGAATTGCACAAAGTTTCGAGGTTTTCATGTGATGTGGTGTAATGGGGAGAAGAGTTGAGGTGAAGGGGTCCTGATTTTTGGAGCTGAGATTGTGGATGCTATTTCAGAGGGGGAAGGATATTTAGTGTTGAGGGCTCTAACAGCTAGAAAAAACGTACAAAACCTCCTTCCTGATGGCAAGTCATGAAGGAAACTTTAGAAGTGATGAGTGGAGTCTTCACAGTACTTGATAGCTTTGCTGGAGCGTTGTGAAAGGAAAATATCCTAATGGGAGGTGAGAGGGGCACCGATCCTTTCGGCTGTCTTTACTGTCCGCTGAGGATCTTGCGCTCAGCAGCGCTACAATGAAGGAAATAGCATCACCCATAGAGTGGTCTGGACATTATGCAAACTGGAGTGCATCAAGTGTATTGGGGAGGCTGGTCCTGATATTGTGTATAACTAACCTCTCAAAGCACTTCTTCATGATTGAATTCAGTGCTGTAGGACGGTAGTTGTATAAACAGGACACAAATAATTTCTTTGGTATCAGCATTATTGTTGTGGACTTCAGACATGTGGAGATGACTTGCCTGTCTCAGCGAGGTGTTACGGCTGTTAGGACATCTGTCAGCTGTGCACCACAGTCTTTCAGTGCATGGTCAGGTATGTTGTCAAGACCTGCAGCCTTGCTTGGGTTAATACTAAATAGGATCTTCCACACATGGTCTGTGGCAGAGGCTTGTAGTTAGTGATGGACTTAATGACTTGTTTGTGTGTTGCTGCTGTCTGTCAAGTTATTATAGATTTTTTGAGCATATGACCGTTTCACATTTGTTATGCCATGGAAAAGATTGGCACTTGCTGTTTTGAGGTACTTGCACTTTTTGATAATGTCACTGACAGTTTCAGTGTATTCCAGCACAATTGTAAGGTTGTTGTAGGTGGATGTCTATAACAAATCTATGGCAAAAATAACTGAACTGATGCTGTCACACTAGGTGAACTATGTCTGTGATGTCTGTTATGTTTGCTTTTTTTTTTTTTGCTAACTGATTGCTTTATAGTGTGGACCTAACTGTGATTGAATGCATTCAAACAGCCACAAAAACAATTACTCTCCACTTGCTGAGCTAATTAATAAGGGGATAGGCTATTGAAGCATGCTTGCTTGCCTCATAAATTTAAACTTTGTTGACCTTAATAATCTTGTATTGGAGACAAAAAAAAATTATGAAGCAGAATGTTCTAAATATTTATCAAACAAATATGATAAAGAGAAAAAAATAACAATATGTATATGTGTTAAAAATATAAATCCGTAGTCTCAATTGAACTTTACAAGGTTTCATTAGTTAATGTCACTTAATGTATTTACTCACATGAACTAAAACACACAAAACACAGAAAAACAAAGAAAAATAGAATTTAGAATTTAAAGAATAGCAATATTCACATAATAATCACACAAGAACCACAAGAACTGATAAAACACATTTTTTGATAAAAAAGAAGCATACCTTAGGAATGCATAACTACTTGCATTTTGATCTCTCTCCTTGTCATGCAATGGTACTGATATGTGTAGAAAAATTGGGATTATTTTGTGCACTCCTGTTCCTTGCATGTGGATTTTGTGGTCTGGTTAAGATCAGAGGATCCAACAAGGTGCAAATCTATACTGAATTTAAAATGTAAATATGTATATATATATATATATAGAGAGAGAGAGAGAGAGAGAGAGAGAGAGAGATGTCTTATGTGTTTTATTTCGGCTAGAATAAAAGCAGTTTTAAATTTTTTTTTTAAACATTTTGAGGTCAAAATTATTAGCCCTTTATATATACATATATATATAAATATATATATATATATTTGTATAGTCTACAGAACAAACCATTGTTATATAATAACTTGCCTAATTACCCTAAACTGCCTAGTTAACCTAATTAACCTAGTTAAGCCTTTAAATGTCACTTTAAGCTGTATAGAAGTATATATATATTTGGTTATTTGATTGTATCATAGTATCACTATCTCATAATCTCATTATGCTTTGTATTTATGAATTGCATGTTTTAATCATTAAGCATCCCCAGTGTTGCAAAAGAGAAAACCCACAAACATACTCTTTTGATTGGACACATTGCTTCTCACTGGAATTTTAGATCAGTCTTACCATTGAATTCAGCCACTAAAATACTAATAATGTTTTTGAGACATTTATTTAATCTATTTGTAAATTCTATGTTTATTGATGATGTTGTTATAAGAACAACAAATTTAATCATAGAATAATGTGGCATTGTTTGAAAGTAAAAAACCTTAAGGTATAGTGTTAGTATTTCTTCCATGCCTTACCATTTACACAAGGGTTTAAAAATAATTAGGATAAAGGATTAGTCTGTATGTTTAAGTAATTATGTTTAACTAATTTTCTTGAATATCTGCTCTCTTTCAGATCGATTTATCATCATCCCCCTCCACTCTCTGATGCCCACGGTCTCTCAAACCCAAGTTAGTAAGCTGTGACCAGCTTTCTGCATTTCACAACAACCTTAAAATTAAATGTTTCCTTTCCATCTGACAGCTAAATTGAAATAGCTGAGCTCTATCTGAAGTCAAACTCCAGAAACTTTAAAAAAAGCTTTTATGTACATCAGCTTCTCTTATTCCTCAGGTTTTCAAAAAGCCACCCCCAGGAGTGCGCAAGATTGTGATTGCTACCAACATTGCAGAAACCAGGTGTGTTTTATACAGTATGTGCTCGCGTTTTGGTTTTTATGTGTTTGTTTTCTCTTTTTTTTATCTGTTGTCTTGGATGACACATGAAGTGAATATCTTTCAAGATGGAAATACTATTTGTCAGATTTGTTTGATAATAACATTGAGTGCATTCTTCTGATCATCTTAATGAGATTTATAAAGAAATCACATTTCGGTGGCACAGAAAAAAAAGTCTTAGAGAATATTATTATTGTTAATAATAATAATCATAATAACAATAATGAAAATTGCATGTAGACAGTATTAAGAGTTATTCTCCTCACATGTGAACATTATATTGCAAATAAGCCCTTAATCTGATTTTTGTAAATAATTGCAATGATGTTCAAGTCATTGTCACAGATCTTCAGATATGCATCAGTATGCAAAAGTTAAAATCATGCAGGATCCAAGCGTATAGTATGGTATAGTGTGTCCACAGTGCTATTGGAGTGAAATAAGTGAAAATCAAGTCACTTGTTTTTAAATGTCCTGACGTTAAAATAGGATCCAAATCCCAGCAATTTTGAGCTCACCACAAAGTGATGTAGGAGTGCGGTTTTTACCAAATTGATTGACCAGGATCGTATTAATATGTCTCCATAGTAACGTGTATAATCATATCCACAAGGCAGGACTTACAAATAAAATAGGATTAAAATATCAAATTCTCTGTGATCAGCTGCACCTCAATAATGAGTATTACACATTAAAAAAAAATTAAAATGGTGCATGTTTGTAATAAAAATAAAAATAGTCAAATCACTATGTAACTCATCACCACAGCTGCATAGTGTCAGTATAATTATAAAAGAAGATGCTTTCATCCCGATTTATGGATGTTAAATCAGGTTTATTTTGTAAATTAACGTAATGGATATCCGTATAGTAGTGTATATTAACTTGTATCCTGTCACATTTGCCCTGCAAAAACATTACAAAGGTAAATGTGTGTGGTTCTGTGTACTGCAAGCTTTGTAACCATTTATGTGTGACTCAAAGCCACAGAAATACATTTAGTTTTGCATTAAATGGGTTCATTTTGACCTGCAGCAGGATTTCATTTCATTGCTGTTTCTACATCATGTTTGCACTGCTGTGTCTGTTTAATCAGCAGATTGCATTTGCAATGCTGGAGTGGAGAGGGTTATTGCTCTTCACACACAAAATAGGCATACCTGAAATGTTTAATTAGAAAAGCCTCAATAATACAATGGACAGATCCTCAACACACTTATTTCTTCCATTTGAGCTGCTGTTTTGCAATTGTCTGCAGATACGGAAGCGCTGCGTGCTTTGTCTTTGATGCATCAATCGCTTTCATTCACATGCCGGCTGCATGCGCAGAGGTGACGTGCGGCGCTTCGTAAGATTATTCTCACAATAAGTTTGTTCTCCTATCCTTCAGACTGAGTTTATTCTTCCAAGCGGAATCCTTTAAGTGATATCAGGCTTAATTTAAAAATATCAGGCTTTAATCTAATAAAATAATAAATTTAATAAAAGGCTGATTATTTTACCACCCCCGTGGGGACCCGGGGTAGAATAGGTCCCTAGCACCCCCCTTGCTGATCGTAAGAGGCGACAAATGGGGCGACTTCTTTGCCGTAAGTTGCAACCCGTGTCTGGGGAGGACAAGAACCTGGTATTTGAGGAATGTGTATGCTGCGGCTACTTCAGATCCAACACAATACTTTGGCTTTGAATTCACATAGACGGGAGGTTGGAAAGTCCCGGTCCAACCAATCGGCTAGTCAAGGAGTACTGAATAGGTCTTTGGCTTAGGGTCAATTGAGTAAAATAAATGTTTTGTTCTTTTTGCTCAAGTATATCACTACTGTATCCTTGGTGCATATCTGGAGGATTACAGCGGCTCTGTGCATCCCCTTGTTGGACTCCAAGGTGGGTGAGGAGCAGAAGTGATGAATTAAAAAATAATACAAATATGGCAAACAAAAAAACCCCAAAACGACGGATGACAGAACAATTGATTGACGATGATTCGGATGCTGGATGCAGTAACTCCCATAAGAATGAGAATTGGCATAGATTTGTTTTGCTGGAATCACAGATATCAGACATGCCTCTTACAAAATTATCTCCATTTGCAATACAGAAAGGCATAGCAGGAATAGCAGGAACCGTTAAAGATGTGAAAAAGCTAAGATCTGGGCAGATCTTGGTAGAGTGCTCAAAGAAAAGCCATGCTGAAAATATACTGTGTGCAAATATATTGGCAAATGTTCCAATAAAGGCATTTTATCATCCATCACTGAACAGCAGCAAAGGAGTTATACACACTAGAGAACTTCAGGACATGGATGAGGCTGAAATAGCATCAGAATTAAACCAACAAGATGTGACAAATGTCAAGAGGATTACAATCAAAAAAGAGGAACAGATCATTAAAACTGGTACATACATTCTGACTTTTAATAAACCACAACCTCCCGAGAGGATTCAGATTGGATATGTGAGTGTAAAGGTCAGTATCTTCATTCCAAACCCTCTGAGATGCTACAACTGCCAGATGTTTGGTCATAGATCTACTTTCTGTAAAAGAAAAAGAGCTTACTGTAATTGCGGAAAAGAAGGACATGAATCAGGATGTTCAAGACCTTCTAAATGTATTAACTGTTCAGGGAATCATCCAGTCTCAACAAAGGAATGTCCTGTTTGGATAAAGGAAAAAGAAATACAAAGAATGAAATGTGTTGAAAGGATTAGCTATATGGAAGCACGCAAAAGGGTTGACCTATCCCCCTTCTTTAGTTTGAAGAAAACATATGCTTCTGTTGTGAAACCAACTATGTGCAACATTGACTGTCAGACTGATCTGACCTGGGTGAATTGTGAAAAATCAGGTCAGTCAAAGAAGTTCCATCATAGTCAAAAAGAAGAACCAAGGAACGCAGAGTCAAACAATACCCAATGAAAACCAAGTTAAAGGAGATGAAAGATATTCGAATGAGATCAACCATTCATCAAGAGGAAGAAAGAGTCAATCGAATGTAAAAACTCAACCAGCAGAGAAAAAAACTAAAAAAACTGAAGATCCAAAGAGTAAATGAAGAATCATATAATTCAGTGGAATTGTCGAGGATTTAAGGCAAATTTTTCAGAATTACAACAACTGGCAACCATTTTAAATCCCATTGCTTTCTGCCTTCAAGAAACAATGTTAACAACAAAAAGTAACCCAACATTTAAAAACTATCATATTTATAATTGTTTTGGCCAAAATAAACAACGCCCTTCTGGAGGATCAGCAATATTAGTAAGACATGATATAATTCATAGTCCCATATAAATAAAAAACAACCTACAAGCAGTGGCAGTATGTTTAACTGCTCATAAAGCAATTACTATATGCTCTATTTATATACCCCCTGATACTTCTGTGACAATACAAGAATTGAACAACATGATAGAACAACTACTATCACCATATTTATTAATGGGTGATTTTAATAGTCATAGCACATTTTGGGGAGGAAGGTTTATATATATATACAAATGATCTATGCCTACTAAATGATGGTTCAAATACATATCTACATCCGGGGTATGGAACATATTCTGCTATTGATTTAACTATGTGTGAACCACAAATAATAATTGACTTTTCATGGCAAGTTTGGAAAGATCTTTGTGGAAGTGATCATTTTCCATTGATTATAACATATATTGAAGAAGATATCCAACAAGACACATCAAGATGGCAAATAAAAAAAGCTAACTGGTATACTTTCCAAACACTATGTAATGAGAAATTCAACATAGACTGGCAAGAACTTCAAGATCCATTGAAGAAATTTACAGATACACTTATTGAAATAGCAGAAAAATCTGTTCCAAAAACATCAATAAAACCACATCACAGGAAAAACCCCTGGTTTAATGAAAACTGTAAAAAGGCTATTGCTGATCGAAAGAAGACGGAAAGGATTTTTAATAAACATCCAACAAAAGAAAATCTCATCAGACTGAAAATAGCAAGAGCATATGCACGACGAATCATTAACGAAACAAAGAGGCAGAGTTGGAAAAACTATGTAACAAGTTTTACATCACAGACTCCAACAAAGAAAATATAGGATATGATACGGAAGATGAAAAACAAAGGAGGATGATTACAAATACAACATTTGAAACTTCAAAATGAAGTATTAACAATGAAGAAGGATATTGCTAACAATTTGGCTAGGACATTTGAAAGAATTTCATCTTTAGAAAACGGTTTGCCTGAATTTAAAACGATACAAAGAAAACAAGAACGAAGAAAAATTGATTTTTCCTCGGAAAACACTGAGTTATATAACCAACCTTTTAATATGGAAGAACTTTTAAAAGCTATTAAAAATGCCAAAGATACTGCAGTTGGACCTGATAAAATTCATTATCAGTTTTTAAAACATTTACCTCAAAATGTACTACATATTCTACTGAATATGTTTAACAACATCTGGAAATCAGGAGAAATACCAGCCTTTTGGAAAGAAGCTATAATTATACCAATACCTAAACCAGGAAAAGATCATTCTGATCCAAATAATTATCGTCCAATAGCACTTACCAGTTGCCTTTGCAAAACAATAAAACGAATGATTAATGATCAATTGGTGTGGATTTTAGAAAAAGAACAGAAGATCACTAAATATCAGTGTGGGTTTAGAAGAGGGAAAAGTACTCTTGACCATCTTATATAATTAGAATCTTTTGTTTGAGATGGTTTTATTAAAAAAGAACACATAGTAGCAGTTTTTTTTATCTGGAAAAGGCATATGATACTACCTGGAGGTATGGTATTTTAAAAGATTTACACGAGATGGGGTTTAGAGGAAATTTGCCAAATTTTATTGCAAATTTTTTATCCAATAGAGTTTTTCGTGTACATATTAAAAATATATTATCTGAATTGCATATACAAAAATCAGGAGTGCGCCAAGGAAGTATACTATCAGTAACACTATTTAGCATTAAAATTAATAATATTGTAAATGTTATTGGGAATAATATATTTCGTAGTTTATATGTAGATGATATATGTATTTGTTATAAAGGGAAAAATATAAATACAATAGAGAGACAAATTCAAATATGTATAAATAAAATGTATGACTGGTCAGTTTTAAATGATTTTAAATTTTCTAAATCAAAAACCGTATGCATGCATTTTTGTCTTTTAAGATCTATGCATTTAGATCCAGAGCTTTTTTTAGATAGAGAACCTATACAAGTTGTGAAAGAGGTAAAGTTCCTAGGAATGAATTTTGACAATAAATTGTCTTTTATTCCTCATATTAAAGTATTACGAAATAGATGTTTTAAAGCAATGGATGTTATAAAAGTTTTAGCAAAGATCAAATGGGGTGCAGATTGGATGATACTCTTAAGACTTTACAGGACACTTATTAGATCAAAAATGGACTATGGGAGTATAGTTTACGGATCTGCAAGGATATCATACATAAAGATGCTTGATACAGTACATCATACAGGACTGAGACTTGCTCTTGGAGCATACAGGACTTCTCCAATTCAAAGTTTATATACAGCAGCAGGAGAAAAGTCACTTTATAACAGAAGATTGAAACTGGCTCTCAACTATGCAGTCAAGCTGAATGCTAATAAAGACAACCCAGCATTTTCTACAGTTTTCCACCCTCAGTATCAGCACCTATATGAAGACAGACCCAGATACATCAGACCTTTCGGAATTCGAATGAAAACTCACTTGGAGAAGTTGGATATCATTCTGGATATAATAACAACGATGCATGTATGCCCTATACCACCTTGGTATATTAAAAAGCCATCTATTATAATGCACCTGTCCCAGTTAAAAAAAATGGAAACCCACCCAAATGTTTACCAGGAAGAATTTATGAATATCCGATGCAATCTACCAACTTATGTACCAGTGTATACAGATGGTTCAAAATCAGATGGACGAGTATCTGCTGCAGCAGTGATTGGTTCAGAGTGTTTTAGAAAAAGTATTCCTGGACAAAGCTCAATATTCACAGCTGAAGCTCGTGCACTGCTTTTAGCTCTGGAGCAAATAGAAAAAGAACAGCAACGCCAGTTTTTAATTTGCACAGATTCGATGTCCTGCTTACAAGCACTTTAATCTCTGAAAACTGATCATCCGATGATTTTTAGTATAATAGAAAAAGTGGACCTTTTAAAAACTAAAGACTTTGATATCATTTTCTGCTGGATACCTGGTCATATGGGATTCCTTGGAAACGAACGTGCAGATAAAGCAGCTAAGGAAGCCTTACAGTTAGAAATAACAGAATGTGAAATCCCTGTGTCTGATGTGAAACCTCTTTTAAATCGGTATATTAATGAGAAATGGCAAATGGAATGGGACGAATGTAGGGATAACAAATTGTATGAAGTGAATCCATTTGTAAATGAAAGAAAAAATTACCATTTTGAAAGTAGACATGACCAGGTTGTACATACAAGATGCAGAATTGGACACTCGACTCACACATGCATATTTATTGAAAGGGGAAGAAAAGCCTGTTTGTGACTTGTGTAAGAATATTTTGACGGTAAAGCATATTTTAATAGAATGTGTATTTTTAAATGATATTAGAGAACGTTTTTATTCTGGAAATATTTTAAGTGAAATGTTTGAAAAGGTGCCTTCTGGAACACTTTTAGAATATTTATCTTTAATCAGACTAAAAGATTGTATATGACTCTTTCAGTACTGTTGCTACTTGTATACTTTTTGTTGTTGTTTTTTACAATGTTTGATTGTTAAGAAACTGATTTTATTGTATTTATTGTATACTTCTACATTGTATATTTATTAGTATATGTTTTTGCCATGAATATAACCTATGCTGCTGATATGGCATTAAAACCTTAATAAATAAATAAGATTATTTTACCAACGATGTCAATAGTAGCCTATTGCAGATTTTAAAAAGGAAAGTACAATATCACAACGAATGCTCAAATAATGTAGCCTAGTTTACAGTAAGCATGTTTTTAATTAGATTGTGCCGTCTGTCATGTATACCTATAGGTCTGTTATTTTTTATTAAAGAAGATATTGTTTGAGTTTAGCACCAGAGCTATAGAAACTGCTCATTTCGGTTAATTTTGACAAAAGTAATCTTGTAGCTTCATAATATTCCTAAACAAATGACAAATTATCCCAAAACAAATTAAACGTTTAACCAACTGTGGTTCAGCAAATTTGTTTTAGCACATAATGCATAAAACGAGTTTAAAATATTCTGTCATTTTTGATCATATTGATTAGATAAACACAGATTTGGAAACTGTAAAGGGCTGTTTTTATTTGTATATATTCATAATTACAACAAATCAATATGTTTTTTGTTTTGTTTGTATTGGTTTTTTAAAGTAGTATTAGTAAAACAGAGAGGGAGCACTTTCTCATCTTGTGTCTGCTGACAACATGACTTGCAGACATGTAAGAAATAAACAGCTGTATAAAGCCTGAAATGTGCACATGTAAACGAGCCAATTCTTTTTGAAAACAAATGTCTGCTTTAAGTAATTGGTATGGAAATAACACAGCAGAATTCGCTGGGTAGAAAATTAATTTAATTTTTATTGTCAATATGTTGTAATTATAACCCATATGACCTCCGGAGACCACTGTGATCAAATCCTGCTTTATTCAGAAGGTGACACATGTATTATTATTTATTCATTACTGTAACTGAACCAATTCAATTAAATTAATCTTTATTTGTATAGTGTTTTTTACAATGGAGATTGTGTCAAAGCAGCTTAAGATAAATGAAGTTTTAATAAACTGAAACTGCTTTAGTTCAGTTTTCGCTGTTGAAGTTCAGTTCAGTTCAGTGTAATGCAAATGTCAGCTCCACACGCAGGCCAGTAGCAACAGTGGTGAGGAACAAACTACACCAATTGATGAATGTAAAGGAAAATAAAACTAAAGAAAAAACAGGCTTTGCTGGGCACGACCAGTTGTCCTCTGGCCAAACGTCTTATGCAGAGCTGCAGTCTAAGTGCCAGAGGCTTGAGACTGATGGACATCCATTATATAGAAGCTGCAGGTCTGAGGGGGTCACCGGTGGGTGTTTAGGCTAGCCCACTGTTGCCCAAATAATGCAGCCTAACAATCCTTTAAAGCAGGGATGGGCAAACTCGATCCTCGAGGGCCGGAGTTTTACTCCAACCCTAATCAAACACACCTTCATGTAGCTTTCTAGTGGTCTTAAAGACATTGATTAGGGTTGAAGCAAAACTCTGCAGGGACACCAGCCCTCTAAGATCAAGCTTGCCTCTTTCTGCTTTAGAGGATTTGGATTTCAAAAGTTGTGCGTTTGTGTTTTATGTGTATGCTAATGCTTGTTAAGCTTTTTATTTTTGCCCTACAGATTTAAAGTGTCGTTTCAAATGACTATATAATATTTACAATTAACTGAACTTGCAAGTGAATCTTAAAGGGCTTCTATTTTACCCTTTTTACAAGATGTAAGATATGTTTTTGGTCTCTCCAGAATGTGTATGTAAAGTTTCAGCTGAAAATATTCAAGCCTTTCTGCAAAGATAAATCACACACAAATTAAGTTACAAAGTTTGCAGTACACACACATGCACACACATTTAACTTGAGGCAAATATGACAGGAAAACAAGTTGATGTACACTGCGATATGCTACTGCACAAAATAACATTCACAAACTGGGACTCCTGTTATGTGTTTTAAGCATCCTCTTATGCAGCTGTAGTATTTCTAGTGGTTATTAATTACGCAGTGAGTTTACTGTATTTATATTTTATTACAAACATGCACTGATTTAAAAATGTTTTAAACTTGTAAAACACATTCTTGAGGTACAGCTGATCACAGAAGAATTGTAACGGATCTTTTAACCCCAGTTTCTTTGCATGTTGGACATGTTCATAAACATTACAACAGAGACATGTTATTATGGTCTTGTCAATCAATTTGGTGGGCGGGGAAAACAGCACTTCTATGTCACGTTGTGGTCGGCCTCAGAAACACTGAGATTTAGATCCTATTTTAAACTCAGGAATATGAAAAAAAGACTTAGCTTTGACTAGTTTATTTTACTCCAATATGACTGTGGACACTATACCTACACACAATTCTGTCTAAATAGCTTACAAAATTGCATTTTGCATCATAGCTTCCCTTTAAAATAATTTTTTTCTTGTTCAAACTACTTAATTAATCCACATAAATTTGTTAAAAGTGTTAAGTTAACTTAATCGATTTGTGTTGGGTCAACATGAATTAATTATGTGGAACCCTGCATTTTTTTACAGTGTATGCTATATATATTCTCAATAAACTAAAAACAGAAATATTATAGACACCATTTGTGCTCCTCCTTTCCCCTCAGTCACATGGCCCATTATGCAGCTCATACTTACTCCTGGTACTTTTTCACAACACCTTATATACAGTAGTAGAATATTGCACAGCGTTCAGTTTTCAGTTTCAGATTTGAGAGCCTGAAAGAACTGTAAAGAAATATGCATATGCACAGCAGTATGTGCGTGTAATATTGTTTGTGGGATTAGGGTAAAATAGAAAAAAAATACTTACATTTCAAAGTAAAGAGGTATAATAGACTCTGTTTAACAGTGCTTTTTTACATTTTCCTCATTTTCTTCATCTTTAGTGCACCTCCTTAAAAATATATTTTTTGTCTTTTCCCTCCTCAGAGTTGCTCTTGCTCTAAGATTCTGAGCTAAGCATTGTTTAAGGTGAATTATGAGTTCTTTTAGAGAACCCTATGAAACTTTATGAATCCAGGCCCCAACATTTTTCTGTGCACACTGTATCATAAAACTAGATATCAAAGCATACAATCATATTTAATTTCATGTCTTGTTGTAGAGGGTATTCTGTATGTCTGTCATTGTACATTGAGATCATCCTCTTACTTTTATTTTCTATTTCTTTCAGTATCACTATAGATGATGTTGTGTATGTGATCGATGGAGGGAAGATTAAAGAAACTAATTTTGACACCCAGAACAATATAAGGACCATGACAGCAGAGTGGGTGAGCGTAGCCAATGCCAGACAGAGGAAGGGACGTGCTGGCAGGTATAGATTTTTCTCCCTTTAGTCACTTACATGTATAATGCTTTGCGTTTTTCACCAATTTAACACTTTTTTCCCTAAGTATCAAAACTAACTTTTTCCCTAAGTATCAAAACTAACATATGGCCGTGCAAAATCTCTGGAGTTGTTAAGGATGTGGAGATAAAACAAATCCTTTACTTAGAATAAGTTCATATTTCACATCTAAAATTGCATGGAAAACACAAGGTGTATTTCTTCCTTTACCAATTTCAATGTGCTTCTGAGCTCATACTCCCATAGCATCTGTTATTGCTAAACAACCGTTAATCCACCATGATCTCTGAGGATCCATATTTATTTATTTTTAAAATACACTGCAGTATTTGGTTGCTTTGTGTTTCTCTGGGGTAATTAGTCTACTGTTGTTAAATACAAAGTGAAGCGAAGGATAGGCATGCAGAAAACCACATAAATGAATGGGGAGCAAATTCAGTTAGTAACAAATTATAATAAACATCTGGGTGTGATGTTGGACAATAAATTTAAGTGGGATGTACTGCATGGACTGACTGTATATGAAATAAGCTTCAACAGAGAATGCACTTCTTAATGAAACTATTATCTTTTAATGTTGACAACACATTGTTAATCAAGTTTTATAGTGCTTTTATCGAAAGTATTGCAAGAATTTGTGTGATATGTTGGTATGGAAATGCTTCTGAGGCCCAGAAGAGGTCACTGGGGAAGGTGGTAACAACAGCCAGTAAGTGCTGGGGAAATAAATGTAGGAATAAAACTAAAGAGCATGGATAGTATATACAAAGAAAGAGTACTAAATAAGGCTATGATGATTGTCAATGATGAGAGACATCCTTTATCAAACACCTTCCAATTGTTACCATCAGGTTGTTGATAATTGTGTTTCCAGATGTGTAAGACATAAAACAAAATTATCATTTATACCTAAAGCAATAAAGTTTTTAAATTTCTCCTCTCTCAGTAGCAGTTTATGGCCAGTAGACCTGATATGTATTTTGAGTAGGAGTACCATGTTTTTATATGATTTATTTATTTATATAAATGCCAAATGTGAAATTTCAGTTGTCTCTGCTGCAAATGAAAATTCCCTACCGGGACAACTAAATGGAATATGGAATGTCATCAATAGAAAAGAAAAACTGTTGGAAAGTTTTGGAAAGTGTTGATTTGTTAACAATAAGCAAAGCCTCAAACGTTTTTGCACTATTTAATTTAAGAAAATTTAGGGAGAGGGATTTAATTTTCTGCTAAGCAGACTGTAAGGGACAAAGGTGGAAAATTAGAGGAGGGTTTGCCAGAGAGGTACAGCTGGGTGTCATCAATGTAACAGTGGAACTATATGTTGTATTTACAGAAATATTTACCAAGGGGAAGCAGATAGATGATAAAGAGGAGGGGCCCCAGGACTAAGCGCTGGGGAACTCCTAAAGAAACTGTCAAATGCAGAGATGTAAATGATTCGAGTTGAATTAACTGATTACAGCCAGATTTGAACCTGTCAAATGGGATATTAATGATTCAAAAAGAAGATAATCTATTGATAAGGGTACTGTGTCAAATGGTGTCAAAGGGCACACTCAGGTCAGGTAAAATGAGAATGGTTATTAGTCCAGAATCAGCTGCCATAAGAAGGTATGTAGTTGGTGATTTTTTTACAGATGGGGTTTTTAGAAATGCATGTCTCAGAAAACAAAATACCATGACTAACTGCGGTTCACCGCAGTACTCAAGGAAATTCTCTGACTCAGAAAATATATTACCATTAGGGGGCAGCTTTTTCTCTGTAAAAGGTGGAGGTGTTTTCTCCATGTTTTGTCCATATTTGCTAAAATCTAATACAATGCTGCACCTAGGATAATTGTCTGCATTGTTTTCTGATAAGAGAAATAGTTTCATTTTAGACACAGTATTGCCGACTCGCCACAGCCATGGCTCTAATATTACATTTTTGACTGTAGGCCTACAAACAAAACTTTTCACAGAGCTCAGTAAAATGTTCTTTGATTAGGCTAGTTATCAATAAACTGTTAAAGCCAAAACTAATAGTAAAATACAGGTTGTAATTTAATTTAATATCGTTTAAATAAATAAAATATAATTTAATAGCTTATATATACTGTAGGCTCAATAGATATAACATATTTTTTTATTAAATAAATAGGCTATTTTCTGAAAAAAATGGTCATGTCCATGTTAATTCCATCGAATTAAATGCAAATAAGATAAATAAGTATATTCTGTGTATATGAAGAAGTCAATCATGTACTGAAACAGTAGGCTATAGCCTACCTTAACACTTAAATAGGCTATTAATAATGGATATAAATGAAAGATAAATAAACATTTTTGTGAAAGCAAGAGAGAATATTGTGGGAGTGCCGTTATAAAGTGTGCTGTCTCAAATGACTAATGATTGTGCATTACCACACTTCCCAAACATTTGAGCTGGTTTCAGTTCTTAGTTCTTTCATTTAATTTTCGGTTGTTTCATTTTTAAAAAATCTATTTATTTAACTTGTTTGTTCGTCAAATCCCATTTTGCTATTTATTTTTGTAACTTGTTTTTGTCAAGTTTAAAAGGTGTGTTTGTGCATGAAATGTGTGCGTTTTGATGTATGTGTGTGAAAAACTGTCTGAAAGAGCACTCGCTTCACAGCTCTGTCGATTTCGCCAGCGGCTGGGTTTCTTTCTTTATTTATTTATTTATTTTGGAGATAATACAAAATATGAATACAACAGAAAGACATAAAACTTTTCCAAATTACGTGTCCACTTTTGGCTCAACACAATAGTGTCATATTAATGTAGATCTAGATCAGGGATGTGCATGATTATTTGATCAATCGATTAATCGAACCCATCAGCGACGATCGAGCATGAAAATGCTCGATCGATTGGCTCTAAAATTTAATTACTTTCAATCTTTCTGATTGTTTATGCAGGTATTTGGGCGGTAGTTTGATATTTGATTGGTTATGGCTGCAGGGAGTTGCGGTCTAGACAAGACCTGAGAGCAGATCTATAGGGTCACACACCGGAAGCGCCGCGTCGCGCCACACAGCGCATTTCAGAATTCTAAACGTACACATCGGTGCCCAGCACAACTCAGGACACTGTTAATTTTTTTGCCGCACCACAGAGTGCCATCTGAAAAGTTTAATTTTAAATATCATGCAAATGTGCAGGTCTAGTGTGTGATACTTTCAGCTGTCATGTGCGCTGTGTCTTGACAATCTTTTCGGGAAGGACTAGCCTATGGCATAAGTAGTTTCACCTGATGACACCAAAATCAAAAGCTACTTCAGGGAGCCATGCATCTATCTAAACCTGGATCCTTTATTGTGGTGCAAAGTAAATGAGTCTCGATATGCAAGGCTACGCAGCCTTGCCCATTGGTAACTGGCTGTTCCTGCAACTTCTGTGCCTGCTGAGCGCCTTTTTTCTTCCGCCGGTCTAATTGTAAAAAACTTTGCACTCTGCTTTCGTCGGAGCATGTAGACCGACTGATCTTTTTGATTAAAAATATGTAGTCCTTCCTTGTGTTAAAGGCCACCTATGGTGAAAAATCTTTTTTTCAAGCTGTTTGGACAGACATATGTGTAGGTATAGTGTATAGACCGTCATATTGGGGTGATATAAACACACTCAGTCCTTTTTTTTCAATTTAACAACATAAAAACGGTGGACCAATTGGAGCTGTTTTGAGATCGACCGCAACTTGACGTAGGAGTGCGGTCCCCCCGCCCACCAATATTGATTAACAGGTGGCCATTACTATCTCCTCAGTATGCTGTTTCACGTCCACCATTTTCGGCGTGTGAGTCAAAGCGACGTCACCAAAGAAACACCCTTGCTCTATTTTTAGATGTAAGGCTCATTGGGCTCAACATTCACCACGTTATTGCTCTTCTTGCCGCCAGTGTTTGTAAGTTTTGGTGTGTTTGCATACATGTGTACTTTTCATTGTGTCTTCCTTAAACTTCAGCGGTTTGCATTTCCCGCGGTCACAGAAGCTCCCTGTTATCTTAACTAGGTGCAGCTGGAAAGTGCGACAGCGCTGCCTCACGTGCTCGTCCCTCCATTGGAAATAACGAACTAACGACGCGCAGCGCCATGCATTTCGCGTTGTCGCGAGTGAAAGTGACGACCGTGGGGTTTGCTCACTATTCTGCCGCCCAGGTCGCCTCTCATCTGTTGTGATGCTGCTGAAGTAAAATATAGTTTTGCTAAAAATGTCAGTTGAATAAAATAACCGACCTGCAGAGTAGGCTATCATATGTGTGTTTATTGTTGTTATCAACAATATAGAAAAAGGTAAGTTATAGTTTTAAAAATGGATCCAAATTATTTATAGAAATAATAAGACACATATTGAAGGGGATAATACTGTAAAATAACTTTGGTTTCTTTTTTCTGCGCGGCTTCAGTTGCTGTTGTTTTAAAGCGCTCTGCGAACCGCATCCACTTTCTGGTTGGCATGTAATTCAAGCTCACATGCATTTTGTGTAGATAAACACAATTTGTAATATAACATTTTCATATTGTGTTTCTAGGCTTTAAAATTTATTTTATTTACAATGCGTCATGTAGCCTCACATCTGTGGCGGTTCTAGTTCAAATTCCACCCTGGGCGAACCACCTGCTTTTAGAAATGTACTTCTAAATAAATAACATAAATCAATCCTAAATGTAACTGGAAAACATTTAGACAACTGGAGTGATATGCTAAGATCTCTTAAGAAATCTTTTGCTTGTATATTAAAGACAATCAGAATACAAAAAATATTTAATGTAATTATCTATTGTTATAGACCCGACTCATGGCTGAGAATTAATGTTATTAAGTCTTACCTCCCTGATTCATCATCTCTCTTTTCAGCTTCATAGCCATATAGTCAAAATAAGATCATCATCATATTATAACTTTAGTTTTGTTGACTTGCAAAGCTCGCTGGGTGCCGACACCTCTGCATAAAAGTTACTCCGGTTTCACAGTACATAAGCGGCATGTATTTTATCGGCGTGCATGTACACCTGGAAAAGAGCAGTGCGTGAGGTGCGCGGGAATGGTGGTTTGCTTTCACCACAGTTGTTTCGGTTGCACATAGACAATAACAAACTTGCACATGCAAAATACGCCAAGTGTGAATGGCCTCTAACGTCTTTATTCTGGGATTACTACTTTAAATAATACACTTGCATAAAGTAAATCGTAACTCAAAGCTTTTACTGGGGCTCGTTTTTTTTTTTGCACCGTCTCCCCGTGCCACCTCGATGCCGCTCTGGGCATCGACCATATTGCCCATGACTAAATACGCCACTTGTTACACTTCTTTAAATGTTTACTGTGTTAACCAATATTGATGGTGATTTTTAATAACCCAACAGCTTTGATTTAATTGTTTTCTTAATCCTGTCATAGTTTTATCAACATTTTTAACAGGGTTTTAAATAATATATATATATATATATATATATATATATATATATATATATATATAGTTTTTTTAATGTATTTATTTAATGAAAGCCCCGCCCCTTGCTTAAGCTTCGCCCCGATTAATCGAGTACTCGTTTGTCAAGCCTGTGGATTAATCGAAATGAAGAATGGTCAGAAATGCCCATCCCTAATCTAGATAAAATAA
Source organism: Danio tinwini (assembly GCA_903798205.1). Lineage (NCBI taxonomy): Eukaryota > Metazoa > Chordata > Actinopteri > Cypriniformes > Danionidae > Danio > Danio tinwini. The sequence continues at coordinate 6,199,661 of CAIGQZ010001469.1, read as the reverse complement.
CCTAAGCTATATAGAAATCATTTAACAAATTACAAATAAATGTTTTATTATCATGTGGTAAATTTAAAAATGAAATTTAAAATGTTGAGCTTTATTAGAAGGATATTTTATATTTTAAATTGTAATTCTTTTGTTTGGGGAGAATCAGTGGAGATATGCCGTTCTGAAATAGTCTATTTAACATTAAATTATACTTTTTTTTTTCTTAAAACTGATGTGGATTGTGGAAAACTGCTTGCCTGTATTTTATTACTTGCTCTTATAATATCTTACATGTCCTGAAACACTTAATTAACTTTAAAAAAAAACCTATAAGTATAATATGGGAGTAAAATTTATATGTTTTAGGTCTCTCTGGAGCATTTAGGCTGAATGTCTGACAGCATCTGTAAGTGCAGTATCCGTGCTGTGGAGTGGGCAGAAACCAGACTGGAACTGTTTGTACAAGTGGTTCTGAGTTAAATTTGTCTGAAGTTGTATTGCTACAATATTCTCAAGGATTTTGGAAATGTGTGGTAGATTAGAAATGGGTCCTAAGTTCTTAAAATTAGATGGGTCAGAGCCATGTATACAGGAGTTGTACAGGAGTACATTTTTGTACAGGAGTTATTGCTGCAGTTTTAAATGCACAGTTCCAGTGTTAAGAACAGAGTGAATAATAATGACTGAGATGAGAGAAGGGAGCTAGACATTAACCAGAATGGTGGGGAGATGATCTAACTGAGATGAAGATGACTTAGATTTGGAAATAAGATTTGAAATTTCTGAGGTTGTATGAAGTTAAAAAGAGGAAAATAAATGTGTGGGCTAAGGAAGGTCAGATAAGATGCTGGAAAAGGATTGTGAACCAAGATGCTGGTGAATGTTTAGGATATTTCATTAAACAGCCCCTATTATGGGTTTTTGGAAATGACTATCAAGGCAGTGTGTACCACACCTCTAAGTGAATGAAAATATCCAACTGGCGTCAAAATATGAGGTGCTGGATCTGGTAAATGTGGATGCACCCTTCCCTTTAAACACTAGTGTAGTGGGGGGTGGGATTGATCATGACGCAAAGATTACGATCATTGAAAGATGGCCAGACATGCAGCCGTTTATTATTAAAGAAAGACTCGGCAAAGAATATTTATATGCATGACGAGATGCTTACTCTACGAGACGAGAAATGAGATTGGGGTTACGAGAACGAGACAAGAGAAGGTTTTACTCTATTTTTAGAAAATCCTTAATGATTACGTATATGAATGGAAAATAGTATTTTATTCAACTGAAAAAAATCACAAAAAAATCCAAAAACAATTAAGCTGCTTTTTTAAAATCAACTTTTAATGAATGTAATTTTACCTATACATATTTTAATGAATATAATGCAGAAAAGGACATGCATACACTATAAAATATTTTGCAAATATATGATTGGAAAATGGTCTGCATATAGACCTTTTTCATAGAATGCAAAATTACCTATTATACTTTGCATCCATGCGTAAGGAGGATGCTCCGGTCGTCAGCTGAATTCTACAAGCTACAGTTGATCAGCGCCACCTTCTGGACTAATTATTTAAAATAATGCTATCTAATGAGAATGGAAACAAGTACTGGGAGTCAATTTACCCTCATCTTCAGACGGCATCTTATGCCATTTACATGGATCACCTCCATCGCTAAAGTGAACATTTTCTCTTTTTTTTCAAATATATAACTGAGCCAAACAAAAGTAGTTCATCAAAATGTTTTACACAGATACTGTCCCACTAACACATTGATTGAAAGAGTGGCACAAAGTGAAAATAATGTGCCATTTTGAAATGACAGGAAAAACACGTAAACACTACATAATACAAACTAACTATATGAAACATAAACGGCTTCTGATTAGAATCAACATGCAAATCAGCCAGCAGAGTATCAGTAACTTGTTAGAGCAACTGACTCCCATGCAGAGAGTTGCCGGTTTGATCCTAGCTTGGGGCAGGTTGTGTGGTGTAGGAACTGCAGTGTTTCATTGGTGCTGTGCCTCAGATGGGAGTGAGGTTTACAGGGGTGCGAGTAACAGGCCAGTTAGTGAAGTACTGTGCAGGTAAACCTCACTCCTCTGACCTCTAAAAGATGCTCTAGCGACAGATGCTAGAGGCCATGGTCTTTAGCCTCCTTGTTAGAGCAACCGACTCCCATGCCAAGAGTTGCCGGTTCAACCAGTTTGAAGCGGGTTGGGGGTGTAGGACCGGCAGAGTTAAACCAGTAATAAGGGATACTTTGTCAGTACACAGTTCTTATGGACTAGTTTTTTCTTCTTCCGGAATAAATCATTTGGGAGTTGTTGGGATAATTAGGTAAAAACAAATACATATTATAAAACAATAAAAGTGTTTTTGAAATTGCATGCATATCAGCCTATTGTTGGAGACACCCAAACCAAAATATGACCTTTTATAATGCATAATAGGGGCTCTTTAATGAAGGTCATAATAGAATTACAGTAAGCTGTTGAGTGAAGGTGAGATGGTAGTGATTCTGGGGGTTTAGTCTTATACAGTGAAAACAGAGACGTGGACGTCTTTGAAACATATACGATTGGAGAAATAGATTTTTCTCTAGATCTCTAGAATAGAGAAAAAGCTCCTCAGATTAACAAGCAAAAGTTCAATATAATAAAAAAATATTTAACATCCTAACATAAGGCACAGGTGGATTTCATAAATCATGGAAAATATCATTAAATTATAGAATTGATCGGGTCACTGCTTTAGAGAATTAATGAGAAACCTTAGAGAAAGAGTCCAAGAAAATACATGAAAAATGCATAGACCTGGAAAACCACAGTCATTGACATAACCTGAGGTTCATCTGAATTTAATAAGGAATTGAGACAGCTAACCTGCCCCAATTCATCACAGATCTTCTAAAGGACCACAAGCCATAATTGTTCATTTCCATTATTACTCGAACATGTATGGTACAGTTTCGACATTTGCCTGCAGGTGAGATAACTGGGAGCCACATTCAACAGGGTTAAAGCAAAACTATGAAATGCCAACATAAGTTGGTCTGTTTTACCCAGCTAAATTAGCGATCACTCTGGAAAACTCTGGGCATACATTCAACAACCTGCAAGATGATGAAAAATTTGTCGAAAGAAAGATCATCACTGCTAACAAGAGAAAAAGATCTGTGAAACGATTCTCCGACATACTTAATACTGTATAAAGGAGAGATTTTTTTCACATTTTAATTATCATTGAGTGAATTAGCTTAATTATAGAGTGATCAAAAAAATCTTTATTTATTTACTTTTTTATATTCTCACACCCAAGGATTATCTACAGATAATCAACATTAGAAAATATGATTTATCTAAGTTGAAAAATATTTTTGTTAGCAGGAGCTTAGTGGTAAATCAAGTGACCTTTTTTTACTCAAAATATATTTGGGTCAAAAACTTTTAATTTGATTGTTTTCAATATTCTAGTTCTAGGATTGATTTATTTATGATAGATTTTAAACTTATGTCAAAAGTCAAACATTGTGACTACAAATCAATAGTGCTATCAGACCATAGCTCACCCTGTCTTCATTTATTATTTGAATACAAAAATAGCACAAGAAAATGTTGGATAAAACTTTCATTCACAGAATCAAAAATAATATTCATTATTTATATACATTATACATCAGATATAAATAATGCAACTCGTATCACAAATTCTATCCTCTGGGAAGAGTTTAAAGCAGGGGTCTCAAACTCGCGGCCCAGCTTAGTTTGTGGCCCTCTCCCTAATTTAAAAGTTTAATGTCAGTGGGGCCCGCGAGTTTAACATGGATGGCACTTTACAGTGCTGTGTGCGGAACGAACCTACCGATCATGGTGGGGTATATGGCTCTCGGGGGCGGGACAATGGCTGGACGTGACGCAGGCAGAGAAACATTTCTCATTAAAAGTTACAGCAGCTTTGACATGGAATGTTTTCCTCTGTGCCTGGCTGGCTGCTTCGTTTGTATTGGGCACACCTGGACATTCATCCCAGCGCGCTTCATTCACAACTCTTAAAAAAAAAAAAAAAGTTGTTTTTTTTTAAGTTGCTCTCCTGCAGGACATTGTACATAGATAAATTTATATAAATCAGTGCTTAATTTGAGCTCGGTCTTGCCGGATCCTGTTCCGGGAAATGTCAAATATTCGTGTTTTGCTTTCCGGTATTTATTTTAATTGTGTGTGTGTGTGCGTGCGTGCGTGCGTGCGTGCGTGCGTGCGTGCGTGCGTGCGTTTGTCAGAGAGAGAAAATGTGCATGCGAAGGCTGATTGTGTGTGTCACCGTAGTCACCATGTGCAAATTAAAGCAAAAGTCCCGTTTAACTATTGGTCCTGAACAATCTTTTCAACCAATTATCTTTCTTACATTTACAATCACTCTCATTGGTTGGTGGTTATTGTTTCATACCCAGTAAGCAGCGAAAATAAATAATGACATAGTGGCCTACCTAAATAATATCTGTATTTTCAAAATAGCAAAGAGGCAATCAAACTTACTTTCATTTCTTTAAAAACCACAAATCTGACGTAAATCTGATAATGAGACTGATCAAAAGAGATCTCGAGAAGCTGGCTGCCTCCCTGGATCTGGATAGCTGGTCAAGTCAGCTACAGAACTTGACAGAGGAGCAAACTGTGGGCACTGGAAAATACAATGCAAGTAACGCGATGCAAATGACCCACAAATGATAATAAATTCAGTTCACTTGGAAGTTAATGTAAGGTCTCTCTCTCTCTCTCTCTCTCTCTCTCTCTCTCTCTCTCTCTCACAGACAAAATAAATCAGTGATGCATACAATAATAAAAAGAAAAGGGATAAAAGAAAAGTAAGGAACTCAATGCAGTCTTATGTAATCGTCTGCAGTCACATTTCAACACCTGTCCATCGACAGTAAGAGTCCCTAGTAACCGGACCAATTATAGGGTTGCACCGTTATTTGTGGGTCATTTGCATCGCGTTACTTGCATTGTATATTCACATTCATTTTACACAATGAACATTACATATATTACTATATGATGTAAAAGTAGTTAAAACAAATGACAACAACACAGTTTGCTTTTTTTTTAACAATAGCACAGCAGATAACAGTAAATCTAATTATTATTAGTAGTAGTACTATTTATTACTGATTGAATTATTTACTTATATATATTTTTTTACAAAATAAGATGAAGAAATAAGATTTCTTAAAAATAAAATAAGAAAATTAATTAATTAGAAATTAATAACTGATAATATAATTACTTTCTTGTGGAAAACCTGATGCAGCCCAGCTTCATCCAGACCTGGCCTCCAGCGGCCCCCAGGTAAATTAATTTTGAAACCCCTGGTTTAAAGCATTTATTAGAGTTTTATTAGGTTGTACCATTTTTTATAACGTCTGCTAACAAGCAGAATAGACAGCAAAACAAAATCTTAATGGACAAAATGTCAATGATAGACTATAAATATACAACTTTACAATCTGCTGCTGAGAAAATGAATTCTCTAAAACTTGCCAAAACAACTTTTTATGAAAATTGTGAAAAACTGGGCAAATTCTTGCTCTACATATTAAAGAAAAAGAGTCTGCCTCGTGGTTGATTTTAGAGATTAGAATGAATTTAGGACAAAGTACCTATGATTTTCAAAAGATAAATTATACTTTTGGCGTTCACGGTGGTGCAGTGGGTAGCATGATCGCCTCACAGCAAGAAGGTCATTGGTTCGAGGCTCGGATGTGTCAGTTGCCATTTCTGTGTGAAGTTTACATGTTCTCCCCGTGTTCATGTGGGTTTCCTCAGGGTGCTCCGGTTTCCCCCACAGTTCAAAGACATGCGGTACAGGTGAATTGGGTAGGCTAAATTGTCCGTAGTGTTGAGTGTGTGTGGATGTTTCCACACAGAGATGGGTTGGGGCTGGAAGGGCATCCGCTGCGTAAAAACATGCTTGATAAGTTGGCTGTTCATTCCGCTGTGGCGACCCCGGATTAATAAAGGACTAAGCTGAAAAGAAAATGAATGAAAAATTATTTATTTAAAAGTAGAACTTAGCACCACTGTGTCACCCTGCTGCTTAAAAACATAGTCTATTTAAAAAAACAAAACAAATATTTTATGTTTATCATCATCATCCTTATTAATAATAATAAATAATAAATAGATTAAATTATCTAGCTGGTTTTCTTATTAGGCCTAAATTTTGTGCAGAAATGTATTAATCCCAATGTCAATAAAATCTTTACCTTTCTGCCTCAGTGCTATTTGTATGAAATGAAAAAGCGAATGAAGTATTCAATATACAACCAATATTTTTTTAAATAGTTGCCTTTTCTTCTTTGAATTTTGCTAAAATGTTATGAAACATGAGGCTTGAGAAGGGAAATATGATTAACCAGTCAAAATAAGAATCTGCTTTTGGCCTCCCCCCTTTCCAACATCCACTATGAATGATTATTGAAAAATAAATAAATACAGATTTACACACAAATTATTGCACAGAAATGAAAATCATTTAAGTCATACAGCTCAAATAGCTTATTCCAATGAGGTGCGCTATTTGCACTTAACGTAAATAGACACTCCAAAATTGGCCTGCGCCCATAATGCCCATTGGTTAATACAGCCCTGCTGATAGGAATTGTATTATCAAGCGCATATTCGTACATGTCTAATAAAGTCCCAAAATCATTTTGTATTGGTCTAAAATTTTTCAGTCAATATCATATAATATTAAGAGACCACTGGGCCCAGACTCAGTATTAGCTCTCTTTGGGGTTCAAGTTGAGAACATTATAATATCAAACAATCAATACTCAGTATATAAATTAATGAAGCTTCTTTCACCAGACTGTGCTAAAAAAAAGAGAAAAAGAAACATCTGGTTAAAAGTTGTCATGCATTATCTTTATCATGTTTAAACACACTGCATTAAAGATGGCTAATAGACATACACAGTTATATGCAAAGGTTTGGGCACTCCTCTGTGGCTGCATATTAGTGTTTATCTATCTTTCTATAAGAGAAGATTGCAGTGATATGCCATTCGGTTTCTGAAGAAAGCTAGATAATGTCATGTTTTCCACACAGAAATCCGTAGTGTAGCAGTATTGAGATGTGTGAAATTCAATTGAAACTGAAAAATAGGCTGTGCAAAAGTTTGGGCACCCTCTCTTTTGTGTGGATTTCTAAACGTGAAGTGACTTAATGCTGATTGATTACAACGCAATGTTGATTTGAGTGACTCAGTGAATATGAATAGCATTTATTGTTTTTTATTTTACCATTGAAATCACATGCTTTACATTGTACAGTTATGCAAGATATATGCTTCAAGCCTCATCTCAGCAATACATACTGATCTGGTATGTTGACTTGATTTTTAGTGGTTTTGTATGAATGCAGATACTTTTAGAGAGGATAGTATTATATATATATATATATATATATTTATATAAACATCTAAATTAATATTTCTTATTTTCTACTGGAATTAAACCAACCCACACCCTGAGGTTGCTAGCACCATGCTTCATTATATGTGCTACATGAAGGCATTAAAGGGGTAGTTCAACCAAAAAAGAAAATGTACTCACTATTTACTTTAATGCAAAACAAAAGATATGTAACCGTTTTGTAAATGTATTGTACTTACCTGATACTATCTCAGAATTATTACAAATTTAATTATTTATAAAAACTTTGAAGAACATTTAAGAAATTACATTTAACCAGTGGCAATTTGTCAAAAGACTTTCCTAATATGATCAGTATAATAATAATAATAATAATAATAATAATATTTTTTATTTACTTATTTATTTTGTTTGTGTTTGATTAGAGTGTCCCCAGGAAAGTGCTATCACCTGTATAATGGACTGAGGGCCAGCCTCTTGGATAGCTACCAGTTACCTGAGATCCAACGCACTCCACTGGAAGAGCTTTGCTTACAAATTAAGGTCTGAGCTTTTAAGAAAAACTAAACTTCAAAAATTAAATATGTGTGCATACTTCAGATCTAAAGTCATGGAATGAATAAATGAAGAATAATGTTCTCCTGCAAAAGCTTATGCTGTTGGCTTTGTTCAATTTTTATATGGATTTGCAGCATCAAAATCATATCTATATTATAGCATATTCAATGCCTACTTTACAAATACGTTTTGAACAAACACTTAAATAGTTACTTTAGATCAAACACACTTAACTGGCTTTGTAAGCTTACGTGTGAGCTTTTCAGGACACAATAAAAAAAAAGAATTTATTAACAAAGTAATTCCATGACTTCAGATCTAAAGTATGCACTGAACTGTCTTTTCTTTTTTATTTTAGTGTGCCTTAAAAAGCTCACACATACAAGCTTACAAAGCCAGTTAATTAATTATCTAGCTTTGTATAATGGAGTTAAATTATTAATTAAACATTTGCAACAATTTGCAACAAATTGTGGCTTGTCTTAAATTGTCTTCCACTCTCTTTCTGAACACACATATTTCACACAAACAATAGGTTAAACATGCAAATGTAATTAGTGCACATACCTATAAGACCTGTATTCATTTTATTTATTTATTGCTTTACTGTTACACCCCTGCTAAAATCACAGGTTTGGTATTAGAATAGGTGTATTTGCTGTTAAAATGCAAAAGAATTATGCTTGTGGCAGAAAAAAAAACCCATCTTTTTACTGTTGTGGTTTTATGAACTGAATAATCCCACTGGTGACTCATTTCAGCTCTCACAAACTTTTCTAAACACACAAACAAAATTATGGATTAAAATAATTAATCACTGTTATTGTATATTAGAGACAGTATGTTACCTGTGTCAGTACCTAGCTATTTTCAACCATATGTTTAACCAATTCTAGTTCTTTCTGCTGCTCAATTGTACAGTGGGTCCCTGATGAATATTCACGCTCACCTTAATACAAATGTTCTCAATCCTATAATATATTTTTGTTTGTCTGCTTCGGTTAAGGAAACCTAGTGATTTTACTGTAGTATGAAATTTCTCTCTATTTTCTCAGGTACTGAAGTTGGGCCCCATTGCAACTTTTCTGCAGAAAACTATGGATCCACCCTCAGACAGAGCAATAGAGCTGGCTCTCACACACCTGGTAGACCTGGTGAGAGAATAAAGACATGAAAGGGAGGAATAACTTATAGAAAAGAAGAGTTGAGTTGGCAAATAAGGGATGATGTACTAGGGATAGTTCTGTGAGCGACACAAATCTAAAGGTTTGGGTATCATTTATTGTCGTATGCACAGCCATGTTCGCACAGTCTTCTAAGTATACTTAGAAACAGATAAGCATGGATGGATGATTTTGGTTTATGATGAAACTCTTTAACTAGGAAAGTGCACAGAATATTTTGAAATCCATATGGCTGAAGTAAACATTGGGCTTTATACAGACAAAATGGAATCAAAATCCTGAGGCTGTGTTTACAGTAGTTTTTTTTTTTTTTTTTTTTTTAGTTGTGCTTTAGAATGAAAACAATCCTCATACATACTTTTTCTGAAACTCAAAAAAAAAACTGAGATGATTTTTTTTATGCACGTTGGACATCCTCGTATCTAAGGATTGGTACAGAAACTCTGATTTTTATCGGTATCGGTGCTAAATTATAAAAGACTGAGTATCGATAAGCTCTGACTTTAATGGTTCTGCTATCTGTACTTGAGAATTATTGCTGAATAAACAGTACTTACAGTAGCATAATTAAACTTACCAACCTTTTCTAATTTGCCATATTTGATATTCGTCTGCACAGTTGGCAATCTCCCATAAGAAATGCTTGTGTTTCCGGCAAGCATGTCAAGAATAAAAGCCTTTACAGTTCTCGACTGTGCTCGCACGCACTCAGCGACACAGACTCGTGCACACACAGCTTGTAAGCTTGCGAAGTCAACCAAATGGGTTGTATTTCCCGAGTGGGCCGCAACAACAATGCTCGTTGCAACAAACGCAACAAGTTGTTTTCTTGTATAAGCGGTAATGCAAGCAATCTGGCTAAGTGAAAGTATCTTTCGAAAGGGCATTAACTGCAATGAAAAGTGAAGTAAAAGTTTTTGACTGCCTAGCTACTAAATGTAACATTACATTATCCACATTGTTATTCCAGTAGTCAATCACCTAAATTAGTATAACAATAATAGTTAAATAAACACACACATTTGGTTACAAAAAAAACAGTATTTTTTTTCTGCATTAGCCTAAATAAATCTTAAACATTAAAAATGCTTTTACGTAAGCTGTATTTACAAATATAGCCTATGAATAGCCTAATAATGAACTATGCTTATTAAGAAATTATAAAACAACAGCTTATTTTTACATTGCAAGATGCCCCAAAGCTGTATTAAAAACACAGTTAACTCACAAAACACTTAACTTCTTTATGTGAATGTGTTAATGAAAAATCATAAACATTATCTCATTCTACTGCATTTTGCAACTCAAAGAGGGTATTTTCAATTGCAGGTAGTACAATAAACCAAGAAAGGTCCCGACTTCTGCCAGAAAAGTCAAACATGTTGATTTTTCTCCAGAAGAATGGAAAAAAATGCATTTATTTGTTTTACAATTATTGGTTTCGTTTTATTTTACATTAAAAACGTGATAATAAAACAAAGTGTTGTTAATTTTGTTCAATTTGTTTTGGTTTTTTCATAATAAGTTAAAAAAACACTACAAAAATACGGATAAGAGAACTGTTAAAGTACAGAACCAATAAGTGGTATCGATAAAAGTAGTAATACAATTAAAACCTTAACGAGACCCATCCCTACTCGTATCTTGCCAGCCACCTCTGTTATTCCCTTTGGTCTTCCTCATATGTGGCTCTTTCAGGTCTGGCTGTAAGCTCACGTTTTCTGCCAAGCTTACTGTTCATGTCATGTTTGTGCTCAATACAAGCTTGTCAAAGTTAACCACCACTGTGTCAGTGCTGTGGTACTCTGGGTAACCTCATGCCTTTTTCTACCTGGCACTCATCTGGGATCATCATCTCAGGCCCCATTTACACTAATACGTTTTTGATTTAAATTGATACGTTTTGCTATGGGTAAGCTTTCAGTTCACACTACCCTGGATTTTTTTAGCGCCATTTTCGAGCAGCGTTTTCATTTTTGCTGCAAAATGATTTTGCTTTCATTTTGTGGATGGGGAGAAAAAATGGACACATCTGAAAACAGAGACGGGGCTGCAGACATTCGCCTATCTAATTGGGACTTTTCCCTCAATATTAAGTAGCCTACACAAAGTTCGAAGTCTTGCATCCTTTTTTTCTGAGTTCAGACCTTGCATGTTTGATATGGCAAACAAACTCCCAAGGACATGTCGGGAAAATCTTCAAAGGGAACGGTGTAAGCTACTTTATAATGTCATTCACATCATCCTTATATCACGTTTCACCATCTTAACAATAAAATAAAAACATGATATAAGGAACTGTCAATTTTCATTTTGATATTAACAACTTAACAGGTACCAAAAATGTTAAGGCATCGTGTAGCTGCATATTTATATGATCGTCATCTTCACTGTATGCATATTTATAACAAAACAGAGCCTAACATGACTGCCTTTTTTCATTTTCATTGAAAATATGAAATATACCCTCCCTTTGCTGAATTTTAGTCTTAATAATCAATTATAAAAGTATAACATACAATAAGTTTATACATTATACGTATATGACATAAAGGCAAGCAATCAGTCAAATGTGCAGAATCAGTGTACGTGGTTACATAAATTAATATATTAACTTATCTTTGCACTCAGCCAAAACACAGTTACCTGAGAAAAAGTAATAGATTCAAAAGACCGAAGTCGGGGAATATGTTGTTAGATATAGACAGCAAGATGAATTAAATATTACTTTTGACAACTATAGCGAGATTAGATCCAGCAGTAGATCCTTGATGAACCGTCCGACTTGCACAGCTCTCACTTGGGGTTCTGTGCTCAAAAGCACTCGCTAACTGCCTGGAGCTCAGACTCTTGCATTCTCTGCAGTGCATGACAGAGTGTGTGTATGGTCATGTGATGTGCGTTTTAAGCATTGTAGTGTGGACGGAGAGCTGTTCCGAAACGCCATTGTGGACGTTGATCGTTTTTATTCTAAAACGCCATTTTAAAACTAAAACGTATTAGTGTAAAGGGGCCTCATAGGAAGGTTGTGATGACAGACATCTGTCATCTGGGTTGGGGCCCTGTGTTAGATAGTCAACCACCATTTGGCTTATGGACAAATACACACTAGTGTAAAAGCAGCCTTAGACTGAAATGTTACTGGTTTATAAAAATAAATTAGTCAGCAAAAAAAAGTTTATTTCACATAGCTTTAATTTGAAAAAAAAAGTGCTGGAGCTCAATAAAAAATTTTTTTTCAATTCTTTCCTTGTAGAATGCCTTGGACAGAAATGAAAAGTTGACTCCTCTAGGATTTCATCTCGCCCGAATGCCTGTAGAGCCTCACATAGGAAAGATGATTTTGTTCGGGGCACTTCTGGGCTGTTTGGACCCCGTGCTTATCATTGCAGCCAGCCTGAGCTTTAAAGATCCCTTCTTCATACCACTGGTACACGCAGACACACCATTTTCAAATTAATACATTCCTTGATGAATTGTTTTTGACTGATGGATTGTTTATCTAAGGGAAAGGAGAAGATTGCAGACCACAGGAGAAAGATGTTTTCCCAGAACTCAAGAAGTGATCATCTGAGTATTGTCAATGCTTTTTGGGTATGTTTTGTAGAGTTGCTCTTCATTGAGTTGAAACTGTGTTAAACCTGATTTTGTTTTATAGGACAAAATATCCGTCTTCATGAAGCAAACAGTTTATAAGTCACTTGAATGCTTGATTGCTTTTTTACCTTCTTTTAGTTTGTTTGTTTGTTTGTTTTTGATGACATTTTTTAGTAAGGAAACTGTTTATAACAGTTTATAAGTTTCAATCTTTTTTTGTTCAATAATGTAGAAAAGCATTAGTAATGTAGAAAAGTAAAGATTAGGTTTAGGATTTTGGATTAAGATTGCATATTGCATATTGAGTGGTCCTTACCACATAAAACCATATAGGCCATATAAAATCACAATAATATCTGCATTTGCTTGCCCAGGGCTGGGAGGATGCTAAGAGACGAGGAAGCAGGTTTGAGAGGGAGTACTGCTGGGAAAACTTTCTGTCTGCCAATACGCTACAGGTCAGTTAGCTCTCTCCGCAAAGCGAACATCAGATATATAAGAGAGAGCTGGACTTTTTGATGCAAGCTTGATAAATAAAAACCCATTTTACTCATTCCAACCAGATGCTTCAGAATATGAAGGGCCAGTTTGCAGAGCATCTTTTGAGAGCTGGCTTTGTGAATAGTAAGGACCCTAAAGATCCCAGCTCTAACATCAACTCAGGTAACACTGTATTTCACATGTGCATTTTAACTACAGTATTATTAATTTGTCTTTTATTACATCTGTCCCTTTTCTTTCATTAATTTTTCACCACTGGCTTGTACTTCTATAGATTTGAGTCTTGAGTGTCCAGATTTTCTTTTTCTTTTTGCTTTATTCATTAGTTGTTTTTTTCTTAGACATATTTACTCTCTGCAAATAGTCAACAACAAACAAAGAATTACACACCAGCCTACAATGACACACAAACACAGACACGCACGCACACACACACACACATTTTTGTGAAAAACTGATACATATGAAAAATATGTCACAAATGGGGACATGCTTTTCTAAAGCTGCTAGAGCAAAGCTGAAAAAAGTTTGTTACCAATGGCTTTGTTATGACAGTCATCTGTTAAGATTTACATTCCATGCACATTTTTGCACAAGCAGATTTTTACCTACATACAGGGCTTAGCATTAACACCCGCCAAATGCAGGTAGATTTCAGCTTTGGCAGGTAGGACAGACACTGACACTAGCCACTTTGGCTGGTTGAAAATAATTTTAAATTGTGGTTTTCTTAAAAGCAGGGTTCGACCATAAGGATGACCCAATATGCGTGCAAATGCGATCTTAGAATCGAGAAACAGCACGACCTACAAAAATAATTACGTTTGCGGGAGCAGAAAGCAGGTGAATAACGAATGAGAGGATGATCAGTCGCGCTAGCAGCTGATGTGATGCGTGCGACTAAAACGCGTGTGCCCTCCTGTTTTCTTGCTTGAAGCAACCGTGCCTGAAAAGTAACTGTGATCAGTTCTCTTTCATATAGACCAGAAAAAAGTTATGCTAATGCACCCACAGTCTTGCTGCTTTCAAGAGCTCCAAATAGCTATGTCTTTTTGTAACCAGCACCGGTTGTTCACTTTGACCAGATTATTGGCCTTAACCGTGTGATCATCCTTTCATAATCACACACAGTATGTTTTTCACCTGCTTTCTTTTGCCTACGTTTTTTTTTTTTTTTATATATGGTTTAATTATCACTTTTTTACAACAACATTGCTTTCATATAAGATTAACTCTCCATGTATGTGTGGTTAATTGGTGATCTGAGAGACCGATTACTGTGCATTGATACATGACAATAATTATTTAAAAAAATCAATTGTTTTTTTTTTATTTTGTTTTTTAAAGAAATGTTTTGTTAAATAAAAAGTTTAGTATACAGATATATTCAGCTTGTTTTGACACATTTAAAATTTGTGGCCAAAAAATATTTTGTGGTGGTCAAAAAATGTTTGGTGTGGTCAGAGATAAATTTGGTAAATCCTTCATTTTGAGTTCTGAAAAGCAATGTAAAATAAAAACTGTTTGCAGTATAACACTATGAAACCATGACCCGTTTGCTAATACATAACACAAAACGTGAAATGAATGAGGAGGCATGTGGACAAAACGAAATCTAAATCAAGTAATTTTAGCTTGTCAAAGTCATATTAATGCAAATAAAAATATTTTCCCAACAACAAAATTGTGGCTAGTGAAAATGTAGAGTGGCTAGTAACGTTGGAAAACTACTAGCCACTGTGGCTGGTGATCAAAAAAGTTAATGTCAAGCCCTGCCACCATACGAGGACAAACATTAATTTAATCATTTTTCAGGACATATAAATAAACTGATATCTAAATAATTGCTACATATTGGGACTATGGTGAAAAGTGAGTCCTGACCTACACATGCAATGATGTCCAAATCATACCTAGGTAATGTATTGGACACATACTGTGAAGAAGCGTGATAGATTCTTTGTTAAGCTGCTTTGACATAATCTACATTGTAAAAGCGCTATATAAATAAAGATGAATAATAATAGATTAATTACTAATAATTAAAATAGATGAGTTAATATAATCATACTGATTAAAAATGTTTTAATGTGAAGTATGACTGAGAGCAACTGAAATAAACCAATTACTAATGCTCCTCCAGAAAATTACTAAATTGGATAGTTATCGCAGAAGCAAAGAGCAACCAATTATATAAAAGTATAAATTCAGTACTGAATTCACAAGAATGTATTTTTTTTTTGCTGTAGCAACACTGATTACAAAACAGCATATTATCTGCAGAAACAAACCAAAAAATGTCCTGGAACTAATGCCCTAACAAAATTCTGATAACATCAAAAAGCTATAACAAGTATAAACTCAAACATAAAACAGCTAGTGTTGTCAGAATACTGGAATTCTATACCAATTAGTATTGAAATTTAAAAAAATTTCATTTCCTACTAACATTTGAGAGCAGAAGTGATTGTGATTGGCCTTGAAGGTCATCAGTTCACCAAACTCACCACTGTTTACTGAGTGTAACCACAGTTACAGGGACACTGGAGCTTTGTGAAGATCAGTCGATTCATCAGTGGATCGCTCATATGTCAGCTTACAAACAGATCAGCTGATCTTCACAGCTTTAAAGCTTTCGCAAGCAACAATCTAAAGTATAGTAAACTTATGTAAATGATGAAATGTACAGTTCTAGCTAGTGTAAATATCAAGAGTAACTAGGTATAGGCAGAGCTGGAAGAAGAAAAATGTAGAAGTGGAATTAATGCATATATCATTCATATGATCATCATTTTCTTGACTTCTGCAGCTTGAAGTTTGTAGTTCAGCCTCATCACTGAAACTGTTGCTGAGCACTTCTATTTCATTAAAACAAAAACACATGACTTTCATCTGATTAAGACAAAAATACATGACTTCTGATTGAGACAAATCAGCTGCCCATGTTTGAAATTTTAGAAAATATTGACAACACTCTTAGTACTCCACAGAATATACAGAATTGTGAATTTCTTTTACAGATTATGTTAAAATGCATATTACACAATTATACAACTGCTTTTCGTCCTGACATCAGTGCACTGCATTACACTAAGTTGGCAATCTTCACCAAGCTGTTTCCAAGCTTCAGTGCCAGTGATGGAATTTTGTAGGTGTTTTCACCTCACTAAATCCAGCCACTGCATTTATTACATGAGAAAAGTTACAGGCTTGGAGGAAGTCCTCTATATTATGAATGGGTCAGTCATCTAGCAGTGATGAGAAAGTTTGCTACTTCCCTCATTTTTTTCTTTTAATATAGTTATTTCTTCATGAATGTGGCTTCAGCTTGTTGTACATCTGCTCCCCTAAAAGAAGAATGTATCGATCTTTTTTGACAACATCTGAAACTTCATCATTCACCATTTCACAAGCAAGGGTCCATACACTTTTGCTAACGTGCGCTGATGGAGAAAAGCTCTAGCTGATGAGTGGCTAAACTGTCTTCTGTCCAACCATGTGTTTTTCATTTTGTGGGGTTCTGGGGGCATGTTTTGATGTGTCTCCATAGGGTCTTTCTGTTGTACAGATCTTGACAGTGGATACAATGATTGCAGTCAGAGATAGATTTTTCTCTTTGGGTGGCCTGCAAGCAACCATTTCCCCAATTCCGGCTTTTCAAACTGCAGCAATATGTGCAAATTTCCCTCTGCTTTTCAAAAGGTGTAATCTCGCTCTTCTTTCCCTTGACTTTTTGTCGAAGCTGAATGCCTTAGCTACCTCCAGTTCATTGCAATGAACAAACTCCAAGTGCCATGCGATTTTAGAGAATGGCTTCTGACAATGAACACGATATTGTTACTTTTTGTATCTGTTTATTTGCAGGTCAGTAGGCATCGGGGTCACAGATGTGGAGCAGTTACGTAATGATCTTGTACTCCTGTCTGTTGTACTCTGGTCTATTATACTCTGAAACTCCCCAAAACCTCCCTTCACTGGTTTAGCATGCATGCTATTTAGCTCTTCACTTTCACCACTGCTGTCTGATGAGCTACTGTCTGATTCAGGGACATAATCTTTCTCAATGTAGTCAGAACATAAACCCTTACAAAATATCCGTGGGATCAGTCAATATTGTATTAAAAGCCACTATGAGGAACATTAAGCTCATTCATTCATTTTCTTTTGGGATTTGTCCCTTTATTAACCTGGGGTCGCCACAGCGGAATGAACCACCAACTTATCCAGCACATGTTTTGCGCAGCAGATGCCCTTCCAGCTGCAACCCATCACTGGGAAACATCCATACACACTTATTCACACACATAGACTACGGACAATTTAGCTTACCCAATTCACCTATACCACATGTCTTTGGACTTGTGGGGGAAACCGGAACACCCAGAAGAAAACCCACCCGAACATGGGGAGAACATGCAAACTCCACTCAGAAATGCCAACTGACCCAGCCGAGCCTCGAACCAGCGATCTTCTTGCTGTGAGGCGACCATGCTACCCGCTGCGCCACCGTGACGAGGAACATTAAGCTGAATTATGAAACACGTTTTGATGCCCCCAACAACAAAAAACTAGCACATACCTCAGATTCATCATTCACTGAGCTATCAGGCACCTGTCTTTCAGTTTGAAGTATTTCTGACAGCTTTTCAATGCATTGAGTATGTTTGTTATGATGTTCTCTCTGTCGGTTTACCCGGGCAGCAAACCTGTGTAGCTGTGGTCTACAAATAAATAGTTCAGAACCTGTATGTTGAAATTCCAACAACTTTAACTTTTTCTTTTTTTTTTTTGGCCAAATGATTACTTTATTGGAGCTTGGTTAATGTAACATGGCATTAACTGTTTAGTTGATTTTGATAGGAAAGCATGTGGCCTCTTCTGATGGTGTGTTCTTGTCACTGCAAGGGTCTCGGTTCATCTGTAAAGAAAGAACATTACCTACTCTGAGAAACACACTACATTTATTTCATACTGGAAAAACATCAGGACTTCTACACACACACGGCACGTTTCACACCACATCAGTGTTAGTACAGTGGACAGATTATCCTCACACACTCCTAGAATCCTCAAGCTCCATCACAGTTTAAAAATTAGGACTTTCTTATTATGTTCAAAAAAGTCTACTAATCTATACAATAATAGATTAGAGTGAAATTGCAACCTACTGAGGGTTTAAACAGTGTTGCCGATTATTTTCAATGAAAAGGTGCTAAACTCTGCTCAGAGTTGCTAAATGTCGCTAGATGATGTCATACTTCAATTTACATATTACCGCTGTCATCGCTTCCAACGGTTTTTGTTTAACAGCCTATGGTTAATAAAGGGGTATTTACATTTTTACTATGCTTTATATATGCATGTCAATTTAATTAAATCTGTTGTGGTTTGAATACAGTATATCAATGTAGATGTGCAGTGAACTTGCAGTAATCTCTCAGACATAATAAAGTCAAGTTCAATAACACAAGTTCAATAACTGGTGTCACTAAAATCTCTGTGATTGTGAACAGCAAGAAAATAATTAACGGTCCATTTAAATTGCAAAATAAAAAAAATTACATTACATTACCTGGGAAATACCTCACACTCATGGTGCTAAGACATTTGCCATCAGTATGCAAAGGAATGATCTGCTTTCAGGCTGCAGGTGGGAGAGACGACTGTGTGGTACTAGGCAGCTTTGGGGCTGACTGGATTACACTCGTAGCTTGTTGAGATGTTGGAACACTATGAACAGATCAGGGTCTCCAAAAACCTCCAGTAACAGCAAAAAAAATTGTCGCTAGTCGCTTTTTTGAAAATTTGTCGCTAGGGGGTCTGAAAAGTCGCTAAATATAAGTTGACAACACTGGGTCTAAATGAATCAATATGTTCCTTGCATCTTAGCAGAAGATCAAGATCTTGACTTAAAGGGCACCTATGGTGAAACATCTACTTTTCAAGCTGTTTGGACAGACATGTCTACACATGTCTGTCCAAACAGCTTGAAAAGTAGATGTATAGTGTATAGTAGGTATAGTGTATAGACCGTCATATTGGGGTGATATAAACACACCCAGTCCTTTTTTTTTTTTTCAATTTAACAATTTAACTTGATGTAGGAGTGCAGTTTCCCCGCCCACCAAATTGATTGACAGCTGCGTATTAACATGTCTCTGTAGTAACGTGTATAATCCTATCAACAAGACGGGCAAAGCAACCGGGAATAAAATGGTTGTTCAGTTTGCTAGGATTATCAATCATCATCAAATGTGATCAAGAGTGAGTTTTACAAGTTTAAAATGTTTTAAAACAGTGAATGTTTGTAATAAATTACAGCGATTTACTTCAGCATTACTTCATCATCACAGCCGCGTATCAGAACAATTATAAAAAGACACTTTAATCTCGGTTTGTGGACATTAAATTAGGTTTATTTTGTACATTAACATAACAGATATCCATATAGCAGTGGATATTAACGTGTATTCTGTCACATTTGAGTGCAAAGCTAAACGTGCACGCTGTCTGTGTGTGTCTGCGCTGTGTGTATCTGTGTGTGTGTGTGAACTTTGTAAGGACGTTGTGTGTGACTCATCGTTGCAACACCACAACAAATGGATCAAATGCTCATTGGTAAAGTTCTTACTGTAGTATTTCTCACAAACGTTACGTAAGATCAGCTTCCTTTATGTCTGTCTGTTGTCTGAAGCAGCCGAGGGAGGAGATTAAGGCACACTGACAGACACGTGGGAACGGTGGGCGGGGAAGACTAGCCCTAAAGGCACAGTTCACAAAAACTGCTACCTGATGGTTAGAGCTATAAAATATAAACTTCTGAAAGATATAATAAATAATCTGATGGATGTTTTGAGCTGAAACTTTACAGATACATTCTGGAGACACAAAAGACTTGTATTAAATCTTGTGGATTTTGTTAGGAAAGCATGTGGCCTCCTTATGGTGTGTTCTCGTCATTGCAGGGTCTGCTCGGTTAATCTGTAAAGAGAGAACATCATATACTCTGAGAAACTACATTTATTTCATACTGAAGAAACATCAGGACCTCCACACACACATGGCACGTTTCACATCACATAAATGTCAGTTAAGTGGACAGATTATCCTTACACCCTTTAGGAATCCTCAAGCTACATCAGTTTAAAAATGAGGACTTTATTAGTGGTTGGTATCAATTAAAATGCCCAGATTCAATTAGATTTTAATACATACAAAATACAAAATAAGTTTTTTATTCGATTCCCGAATATAAATTAATTTTAAACCATTATAGGAGGATCAACCTACGTATTAAGATCAATCAGGGATTTATTAGCTCATATCAATGAATTAGATCTTGAAATTTTGAATCGTTGATTCAACTCAATTGAGTCAGATTGAATCAGATTATAAGATTTACACTTTATCTACCATTTGTCCCGCAAATAGAAGACATCGGATTTTACCAGTCTTGTTTATGTTATATCCGTGGCCGACGATAATAACATAAAAGTATTTGGTTAACTTTTAGCAAGGTAACAAGATATACAGCTCGAGGCAATGACTCAGAAGCACATAAACAAGAAAACAGGTCTTACAAAATGAAAACAAAGATTTATTGAGCTACACTACTATACATCAAACTAACTACGTAATAAGCAAACAACAAACAAATGCACACACACATTCACACATACACACAAAGGCAGTTCAGAGGATGCAAAATGAGTAGACAACCGTCCCAAATTAATTCTAGTACTTCTTACAAGATCTTAGACTCACACCTGAGAAACCACAAACAGAGATTTGGCTTATCTTTAACTTCTTTAAGATCAATATGCACCGGATCAGCAAGAGACAACGTTTGTTTGTTACTTGCGAATTTGCTGTAAGTCTTGACTTGAGTGTCCTCGCTGGGCTGGCCTGAGGTAACATGGCGCTCCTGATTGGGTGGTGAATCGCTTCCGTGACATCTTTGGCGTTGTCCTGGGTTGCCGGGGTAACGGACTGCTGAGAGTCAGTTCGCGGAAGTTAGTGCGGTTTTGGCGGTCCCGAAACTTCAGAGGTTTGCATGGAGAATTCGTGGTGACCCAATCGCGTCGCGGCGCGGTGTCCTGGCAGGCGAGAGGGGGCAGAGAGCAACAGCTAACGCAAGCCAGCTAATGCAAAAAGCAACGTTTTATGGCTGCAGTGAGTTTTTAAGTGTCCTGGTTTGATCCATCCCCATGACACTTTCTTCCAATGAGCAGTTGCCATGAAGGGCGGGGCCACACCTCGTACCAGCATAGCAAAGGGTCAATCATTAACAGACTGCATGTTGATTTCACGTGGTAAAATCTTGTGTAAGATTGTAGCTATCTTACATCAAATGTTACAAGACGAATACTGTTTGTACTACTAGTTTTTCATTTACACCAATGTATTGCAAATGTAACTAGCTTTTGTTTAGTACCAGACATCAAACATTTCAGACACATACAGATCATTTTAATCTGTTATAAGGGTTAAGGCAACACATTCATTAACCTGGTTGGTTGGAATAAACACAGCACATGAGGAAACCTATCTGGCTTAGTTCTAACATTTTAAGAAATTGTCTTTCATTTGAATGCATTAATTGCCAGAGATGTCTTTGTCTCTATGAAATTTGTACATCTGGATGCAAACAGGATGTCCCGAAGCGAGCACATGACCGGTCATTCAAAAGACTCGTGCAGGCAATTCATGCCAAAACTCTGTAAAACCCCATTGTTTAGAGGATTAATCATTTACGATATGGCTGAAGGGTCCCCGAACATCTGCAACCAAAGTATTGGTCAAAACAGTCAAATGAAGTGGTCCACTGTAAAGGGATTAGCTGATCAAAACCATTTCGAATCAGGCTTAGAGATTTGAGCCCCCCAAATTGCTTCCGGCATCTAGATCTGGATAACACTCATTCGACTGTTTCACCCAATACCCTGGCTGCAGATGGTCAATCCCTGAGCTAATTTCGTAAATAATTAGCCATCTAAGACAATTGAGCCTTCAGGATCTCCCATCACAAGACTTTTGCATCACAAGACTTTTCAACGACCGGTCTTGGGATTTTGGTGGCCATGGGTTTGCCCTCGGGACATTCCACATCCTGCCAGATGGACAGAGTTTCACAGAGACAAAGAGATCTCTGGCAATTAATGAAAGACTTATAAAAGACAATCTCTTAAATGTTAGACCAAGGCAGATATAATATTTTTGAATAATGAGTGCCTTATGTGCTGTGGTTATTCCAACCAACCAGGTTAATAATGTGTTGTATTACCCTTAACAGGTTAAAATGATCTGTATGTGTCTGAAATGCTTTATGTTTGGATTTAAACAAAACCTCTTTTTATTTGCTATACATTGTTGTAAATGAGAAACTTAGTAGTACTAACAGTATTCGTCTTGTAACATTTGATGTCAGATAGTTACAATCTTACCAGAGATTTTACTACATGCAATCTCTTGGAGTCTGTTAATAATTGATTGTGGCTACGCTGGTACGGGGCGTGGCCCCGCCCTTCATGGCAGTCGATCATTGGGTGACAGTGTTAGAGGGATGGATCAATACGTGTCCCTTAAAACCTCCCTGCAGCCCTAAAAGCTTTGCTTTTTGCATCACGCTGGCTCGCGCCTGCTTTTGCTCTCTGCCCCCTCCCGCACGTGATTGGGTCACCGCCATGCTAACCCCTTGAGTTTCGGATGGCCGAAACTTCCGCAAACGAACTCTCAGCAGAGTCCGTTACCCCGGCAACTCAGAACAGCCTCCGCTCACGGGTGGGAATTTCAACGACGTCACCCGAAGCTACCCTATCAGGAGCGCCACGTGTTTCTTCAGGCCAGCCCGGAGAGGCAAACTCCAGTCCAGAAGACTTCAACAAACTCGCAAGTAACGCGAAGTCTTTTGCTGATTTGGTGCATATGATCTTAAGCAGTTAAAGATAAGTCAAATCTCTGCTTTTGTGGTTTCTCGGGTGATTCTAAGATCTAGTACGAAAGACTAGAATTAATTCGGGACGGTTGTTAACTCATTTTGCATCCTCTAAACTGCCTGTGTGTCTGAATGTGTGTGTGCGTTTGTTTGTTGTTTTGTTTATTACGTAGTTAGCCTCATGTATCGTAGTGTAGCTCAATAAATCTTTGTTCTCTTTTGTAAGAACTGTGTTCTTGTTTTATGTGCTTCTAAGTCATTGCCTCAAGCTGTAGATCTGTTACCTTGCTAAAAGTTAACCCTATTCTGTTTTATGTTATTATCGTTGGCCACAAAAACAATATAAACCAGGTTAGTAAAATGCGATGTCTCTATTTGCGGGACAAATTTCAGATAAAGTGTGAATCTTTTGATCTGATTTAATCCGACTCAATTGAGTCGAATCAATGATTCGAATCTTCAATATCCGAGTCATTGATATGAGCTAATAAAAATCCCTAATCGATCTTATAACGTAGATTGATTTCTTACAACTGTTATCGTGATGGCGTAAGCCCTCAAGCCAGATCTAAATGACTGACGCAATTTGGCGCCCCGAATTCCAAGCCTGATTCAAACTGGTTTTGATCAGTGACTCCCTTTATCTTTTTGAAATTTCCAAAACTGAATATAATGAAAATTTTACAAATAGTAAATGAATAAAAATAAGGTAACACTTTGTTTTGATGGTCCATTTGAGTATTAGTAGACTTTCTGCTTAATATCTGTTAACACTGACATTTAAAAGTCTTTCAACAGACATTTAACTGACTATAACTATAACATTTAACTGAACTTTGCAATTACATGTCAACTTACACTAACCCTAACCCCAACCCCAACCCTAACCCCAACCTAACAGTCTACTTATAATCTAATGATAATGAGTTGCAATGTAACTTAAATTCAACAAACGGACCGTCAAAATAAAGTGTGACCAAAAATTATTTAAGGGCCACTTGTTATAAAAGCTGTTGCACATATTAAACAAACAACAACCCCCCTGGGTACTTATGGTGTAGGTGCACTGGCACAAGGTGTGGGTGTTGATAGTCCCCTGGCACAGGGCAAGGGTACTGATGGTGTGGGTGCACTGGCACAGGACGTGAGTGCAGATGGTCTCCTGGCACAGGGCGAGGGTACTGATGGTGTGGGTGCACTGGCACAGGGCGTGGGTGCTGATGGTCTGCTGGCACAGGGCGAGAGTACTGATGGTATGGGTGCACTGGCACAGAGCGTGGGTGCTAATGGTCTGATGGCACAGGGCGTGGGTACTGATGGTGTGGGTGCAGTGGCACAGGGTGTGAGTGCTGATGGTTTGCTGGTACAGGGCAAGGGTGCTGATGGTGTGGATGGACTGGTATAGGACATGGGTGCTGATGGTGTGGGTGCACTGCCACAGGACATGGGTGATGATGGTGTGGGTGCTGCTAGTGGATTCTCTAAGATGCAGGATAGGACTCAGCCAGATGCAGGTAAGAGGCACTGTGTGGTGATGCTGGAATAGCATATGTTTTAGATTGAGGATGGTGAAGTTTTCATTTGCTCTTTGAGGGATTGTCTGGGGTAAAACCAAAATCAAGATCTTTAAGGTTTTTAGCAAATACATGCACATTGTCTCTATGCAGATGAACGTTGTCTTGATCATTGTGAATGCCCAGTGTAGGGTGATGCGCAATGTGAATGTGTAGTATTTCAGCACATCTACGTGAGTTGTCTGTGTTCACTCTCTGTATAGTCCGCAGGTGGAAATCAGTTTTATTTTATGAAGATGGGAAAGTCCCTGTTGCTTTAATTGCCTCTTGTGTAATGGACAGTGCAACTCTTTCTTGTTGTGTCTTCAGGTCACTTGTCACCATGTGTATGATGATGTGGCTGGGAATACCAAGTTCCTCTTTGTCCAGCTGAAGAAGGGCACTAGCTGTGTTGTAGTACCAGTGTTTTAGTGATTTGTGACTGGGGAATAGTTGTTTCTTATCTGATCATTAAAGTAACAATTTCTGCCTTTCTGGATGTTCTCCTGAATTTTGGGTGTTTGGGCTTGTGTGTGTCTGCTATCTGTGTATTTGTCTCAGGTGGTTTCTGGATGGTGCTCGATGTAGACCATGTGAGGGTTTCTGTGTGTTCTCTCAGGCTTTGTATTTCTTTCTCTCTGATGATCAGTTCTTATTTTACAGTCGTCAGCTTGGTGTTTAAAGGGTTTTTGTCCTGTTTTTTTTTTTTCTTCTTTTTTCCAGTTCTTTAACACTATCTTTGTATTCTCTTGTGAGCTGCTGCAGTTTGTTTTCAAGTTGTTGAATGCATTGGTTGGATGTTGTCTGTGAGAGCACCAGTTCTCAGAGCTCCACCAGCTCCACCCCTTCTAGAGACAGGCTGTTGTGTATCTGAGTTACTGACTGCTTCAGTTGGGCACCAGGATGGGCTTCTTCAGCTCCAGGTCCAGCTCCAGCCTGAAGTTCCTGCCTTTAGCACTACAGCCTGCTCTCACTGGCTGTCTCTCCTGCTCTGACAATGGTTTCAGCTGATTAAAGTTATCTTGAACAGAGATGAGACAGGCTTCATTTTCCTGAAACATTATGATTTCATTGTGGTATATATTTACGTTTTAAGAAGTGTTGTCACTTTCTTCATCATGAATTTGCATTTGTCTTCCATTACAGATGCCGTGTTTTTAAAGTTCTTGTTATAGAGACAGATAGCTTTGTGCCAAGCTTTGCAATTTTCTGTGTAGAGCAGCAAATTTGTGATGGTGTCTTCTTTTTGGAAAAAGTTGGTCGTTAGGGTGTGTCCTGAGGAGCTGGTGTTTGTGTCTTCCTGTCCTTCGCACTCTTCACTCTGTGTGGGTATGTAAGGGTTTGGCTGTGGGGTACCCAATACCACAATAGATATTACAGATGTACAGGGGTTGAACATTGAAACTGAAACACTCTAGTTTAGTGTTGGATGTTTCATGGCTAAATATGACCAGCCTGGTGGTCAATCCTCATTGGTTGCACATTTCATCAGTAAGAGCAGAGTATAAAGGTTTATTTAGCAAAGTAATAACAGTTTGCTTAAAATTTTGCAATGCACACAGCATTATGGGTGACGTATCAAGTTATCATATCAGGACAAATTGTTGGTGTGGGTCTCGCGGGCAGATCCGTGACAGAGACATCAAGTCTTTGTTATGTATTATAGTTTTCCTTAGTTGTTTACACACAATTACTTGTACTTCAGACACAATGACTACAACATGTAAGAGATGCACCAAGCCTCTGAACCAATTCTGCTAAACTACAAGCACAATTCCTGCTTTACACTCAAATTGCAGGTTTAAAACACACTTTTTTCAAAACACTACACACAATTCTCTGCATTTGACACAATTTTCATGCAGAAAATCTCTTGTCTTTCACAAGTAACACACACTGTCATTCAAAATTGTAAACTCAGTTGTCCTACTTTGCATACTAACTCATCACATAGGTAAACACCTGTCACACATAATTGCAATTTAGAAATCAGAGCTCATTTGGTTCATAACACTGTTTTTTACCATAACCACCCACAGTTTTTAGTTGTTTATCTCCCTACATATTCTCCATTTCTCAATCTTATTGAGTAATTTTATTTCTGCCCAGGGATGGAAAGTGTATGACCGAAATCTATGCAATTTATTTATAAATTTTTTTACTGTAACTGTATTCTGTAAATACTTCTGTTGATGGCATATGCAGACTACGTATATGCAACTTTGTGTTGGTTGGGATAAACACTGTGTACACTGTTTTTGTGGGAAAAATACAGTAAAATGTATTTGGTACCGTGTATTTGTGTTTTGTATAAAACAATATTCTGAAATATTTTACAGTGCACTTTTGTAGGACTATGTACTGTCTGTAGTAAGTGTGTAACTGAACAAAAAAAGGCTTACAGTAAGTCATTATTATGAATAGAGAAGTGGTCATAGTGTTTTACATTAAGCACATCAGTGATCAACTGGTTCTTATAAATGTCTATTCATGTTCATTGTTCATGTGTGTGTCATTTGAAAACAAAATACCATTTTGAGAAGAAATCACATTGTTTTGAATGTAAAGTTTCATTTTGCAGGAGAATTGAAGGGTTTTGCCCAACATGTGTGTTTTTTGATTTGACATTTAAATTAGAAAAATTTAAGGGAGGGGAGCAAGGTGACAATGAGAGTGTGTCTGGTGACAGAGGCTGTTGCTCTATAGTTTCTGGCTGCTGAAATATGCTGTCCTGGCTGTTTTCCTGAAGGGTTAGGTTGCTGTTCTGATGCGTCACAGTCTATCTGTGTTGAGCTCAGTGCGCAGGGGCCAGTGTGTCCGTGAGCAGTGGTTGTTGTGGCAGAGTGACGTTATCACTGTCCCTCTGAGATGCGTCAGCCCCAAGTCCACTCAGGAGCAGATTGAAGTCCTGTTGTCATTCTGTCATTAACTAGCAATTTGTGTGCCATTTTGGTTGAGTTCAGTGGCACATAAAGCTGATGGATGATGGAGGGAAAAGTAAATATTGTCCTTTAGCACTTTTGCACCAAGTTTGCTTGGATAAAGGCCGTTTGATGTAAACAGTTGTCTTGGATTCTAGAAGAAATTGTTGTCAATGAAATTCAGTCCTTTCCTGTTACATGTTTTCTGCAGCCATGCATTTAGGTCAAGAAGCCGTGAAAACATACTTGTCTGTCTTGCAGGGAGTGGTCCACTGATGAATTTTCCAAGAGCTCACAGAAATTTATCTTGAGCAGTTCTGACTGTTTCTTTCGAATATCATTCATCCCCACATGGATGATAATCTGTTTTGCAGTCTTCTTCAAAACTTTCTCAAGTTCTTTCTCAAGTTATTTCCATTGTCTCCTACAATCAGTGTTCTTATCTTGAATGTGACCAGAGATGCAGAATGCCGCTGTCTAGTCGGCCTTGAGCCTCAGTTCCATGCAGAAGCTGCTGAGTCATGCGATCTCTGTCTTAACTGCATTTAGGGATTCTTCACTCATATTACTTAAAACTTCATGTCTGTTCTTAAGCTGTATTTGAGTCAGAACTGCAGAGGATGCTAATGCAGCAGCGTATGATCTTCGTGATCTGACCCTGCAAGTACCCTTCGGTCTTGCACCTTGTTTATGCAATCGATTATCATGCTCTATACCCTAAAGCAGATATTTCGACGAATGTTAGAAACCTTTAACTATTGACATCCGTTGTAGGAAAAAAACAATACTATTTGAGTAAAGTGTTACAGGTAACCAAATTTCATTAAAAAAATCTGGGTTTGTGTTCAACATATCAAAAAAAATAAATAAATAAAATTGCTTTGAAACAAGAGGAGGGTGAGTAAAAGATTGCATTATTTTCATTTTTGTGTGAACTATCCCTACAAAATTCAATTGTCAAGCATTAGTCTTAAAAACTGATGCATTGCTTGAAGAAAATCAAATTAAAGAGCATATTGTAGGTTAGACACCCCATTGAGTCAATGTGTGTAAGAGTAAAGTAGGAACTAGATTTTCTTTAAAATATACGTTAAAGTTTAATATTAAGCCATCTGGAGTCGTTTTTGTTCACAGAAAGGTACTTCCGCATCTAAAAAAAATCGACAGACCGGAAGTGACGTCGGAAGAGGGAGACGCGCATATAAACAGTATGAAGACAACTGATCGCGGTCTGCGTTTTGATGGCGAGATAAGATATTCTGAGCTATTCACACAAACAACGGACCATAGCCATACTATTATGAGCCTGTGGACAGACCAGTAGACAGAACAGCAGTCAAAAAAAGAGTAATTGAGCTGTATAGTGAGGAGAACAGAGCAGGTTCTCAGTGTGAGACCAGTTGGCTTAACGGCAGATATGTAAGATAACAAAATCTTATTTGGCAATAGCAAAGCTAGTATTGATCATCTATAAGTATCAATACTTACCAGTAACAGGAACTAATGAGCATCTAACAGAGTTATGCCACATTGACCCTACTTTTGAATTGTAAATAAGTGAATACAAAACACAAATAACACAGAACGTCAGGAATAATGCAGAAACATGTTAACAAGGTACTTGAAAATCTTTTTATTATACAAAAGCTTTTCAGAGCTTTTGTATTAAAATAAAAACAACATCAAATATTAAAACAATTCAAAAAATTTTTAAAATGTGTCTTTTTTTTGCCTGTTTTTTTTTTTTTGCATTGGGTATAAGATGATCCTTATTGGATCTCATTTAGGCAACAATCCATAAAAAAATGCAATCACAAGTTGTGTTACTGTATAAAATACTTACAAAGATTTGATCAGCAGATCTGATCTGCTTTTATGGTTAAATAAACCCTAATTCAAATTCA
Organism: Danio tinwini; assembly: GCA_903798205.1. NCBI lineage: Eukaryota > Metazoa > Chordata > Actinopteri > Cypriniformes > Danionidae > Danio > Danio tinwini. Next base: position 6,170,078 of record CAIGQZ010001469.1, on the reverse strand, counting down.
ACTCAAATTACAGTTTTATTAAAATAGCACAAAATCATAAGCACTGTTAATACCCAACATTTTTACTCTTTATATACAGTATGTCACAAAAGTGAGAACACCCCTCACATTTCTGTAAATATTTATTTATATCTTTTCATAGGACAACTTTGCGTAAATGTTTCTTTGACACAATGAAATGTAGTCAGTGTAAAGAAACTGGGCCGCAGAGCAGTGTTCCAGCATTATAATGACCCCAAACACACCTCCAAGATGACCACTGGCTTGCTAAAGAGGCTCAGAGTAAAGGTGATGGACTGGCCAAGCATGTCTCCAGACCTAAACCTCATAGAACACCTCTGGGACACACTGAAAAGGAAGGTGGAGGAGCACAAGGTGTCAAATATCCACCACCTCCATGATGCTGTGATGGAGGAGTGGAAGAGGATTCCAGTTGCAACCTGGGAAGCTCTGGTCAACTCCATGCCCAAGAGAGTTAAAGCCGTGCTGGAAAATGATGGTGGCCACACAAAATATAAACGTTTCAATTTTTTTTTCAAATTTTTTCTTAGGGGCGTACTCACTTTTGTTGCCAGGGGTTCAGCTATTATTGGCTGCATTTTTAGTTTTTTTGAGGGGACAATAAATTTACACTGCTAAACGAATTTTACACTGACTACTTTTCATTGTGTCAAATATTAATAATAAATATTTGCAGAAATGTGAGGGGTGTACTCACTTTTGTGACATACTGTATGTATAAGTATCTGTGTGAGTGCATGTATACGTAGGTAACAAACATATAATTCTGAAAAAAAAAAATCATCTGACCCATTTAAAAGTAAACTTTATTTAAATTATTTTTCAGTAAGTTGGCCAACATTTATGTAGGTGCCACACTGTCATGTCTTTAATGTGTGCTAAATTGTGAATGCAGTGTAAAAAAAATAGCTGACAGCCTCATCCTTGTAACCCACTGAAAGGATCTAGAAAGGAGAGCCCAGTATGTAGTGGACAGTTCTGCATTCTCGTCGAGTCTGTGATGACCTCCTGTATTCCGCCGTCAGACACGCTGTAAGGGATGATACATGTATGCTGGGGAAATAATGCAAAAGTTTCAATCATCTTTGTCAATGATGTATATTTCAAAATTTGCCACAGGATTTTAATATAACATAATACAGAATACCCAGCCACATTTGCAGACCCCTGGATGGTGAACTGCATACCATCTCACAAATATAGATTGTACCTATTATAAGTTAAGCATGTGACAACAAACTTATTGATTTTCAATCATTAAATTTTTCAAATGTATTTGTCTTTCTTCTATAAGATGAATATTCCTCATATGTGATTATAAAGTGCCTTTCCTCATTGACAGGACAGAATATTTTTAACTCTCCCTCAAATGGTTCTAAACCCCTTATTGACTTACTTCTGTTGATCACAAAAGAAGATATTTTGAAGAAAGCTGAAAACCTGTAACCATTGACTTCTAAAGTAGGAAAAACAGATACTATGGAAGTCAATAGTTACATGATTCCAATATTTAAAAAAAGGAAGTCAAAGTTAGTGTTTGAGATTTACCTGCCTGCATTATATAGAAATATTCTAGTAATTATTAGCCCTTCTAGTTTTTGTAAACTGATAATACCATGTATAATTAAGATAGGGGAAATAATAATATACCTGATGCACGAGGTGAAGGTCTGAGGTTACTCTGTGAGCCAAATTGAAGCACAGTTCAGCTCGGGGTCAGCATCACAGCTGCAGATGTGTCTCCCAAAGCCTTATAAACACACCACATGACAATAAATTATTAATTAGCCGAGCAAAGTCACTACGCTGTAAATATACAAGACATTTATAATATTAGTAAACTGATGGTACCAGTTGTCTTATCATTGCTTACATTTTACACGGTTTAAAAAAAGCATATTTAGTATGCTATACGTTACAAGCTAACAGCAGTGCTGTACTGTAGGCTACTCCAACGTAAACACATTGCGTTGCTTCTAATTAGTCAAAAAACATGCTTACTGATTTGAAAGTTGACAAATATAATAGAAAAACGAGTTGTCTTACCGTGTACAGTTCTCGTTTTTATTTCGCTTCAGCTTACGGTCTTCTCGGATTCACAAACAAATAAAGAAAAATCCTAATGGAAAATTTGTGGACTTGATATGCTGAGAGGCTGGAGTTTGTGCAGCCCTCATACACGCAATAATGTACCACGATAATGATAAATAACACCAAAACTTACAACTGATGCTGCTCTGCTTCACTGCAAACAGCGCGCGCGGGGTGGTTAGAAAAAAAAGCGGAAGTGGAAAAACAGACACATTTTATTTAAATGTGTGCCCTTGCGCTTCGTAAAACATTTTAATATGGTATTTTATGGTATTATAGAGTATTTTTACAAATGATTCTACCTTTTTTTGAAATAGTTTTTTAACCTACAATATGCTCTTTAAGTACCTCCTGTGAACAAGCAGAATCATTAAGCTATTATATTCAGTGGTTCTCTTTTACATTTTGTACTCTAAAATTATAACCTCAAAATGAGATCCATGTTAAGAACAATTTTATCTACTTTTGACATAAAATAACATTTATTGAACCAAACTTGTCTTGTGTTAAGTCCGTCAAGGGCGACGCACACCGTGTACATGGCGTGCACATGACAGTTGGAAGTATCACACACCAGGCGCGCACATTCACTATAACTATAAGTAAATAAACAGAATTAATGATGGGCTAAAAATCTGCATAAAATCTGCGGAATTCTGCGCGCGCAGATTCCGTGTGGGCCTAATTATAACCCAGTACACAGTAAAATAATATTTTTTTGAATGGCTAGCCTATTGGCAGCATATAGCCATTAAGCATAAATAGGCTAAGCATATTTTCATTAATATTAAAACACAATAATACAAACTAGCCACCCTTTGATTTTTTTCGTTTTCGTATATTTTTTATCAAACGAAAAATGCAATGAATTTTTTATTTATTTTGGTTTTCCTTTAATTAGAATTAATATAATTATTAGGCTACACAACTTCTACATACCATTGGCTTTGATAGCATTTTTACAGATATCCTATAGAGACTTTTTGGCACAAAGACATTTATGCCTGTAATTTCAGTGCTGTATTTTGATAGATTTTGCAAAGGCTTCTCAAAGGCTTATTTTGTCAGCTGGTACCAGCCTCAGTTTTGCGACATGACTTGTGTGGCGTCTACATATCAATGTCTGGATGACAGCGAGAGAGAGAGATGAGATCAGACCTCAGAATTGATGTGTGGTCACATGTCACAGTTACTTTACTGCAATTTTTTAATTATAGGCTTCTCTAAATTAACTTTACATTCGATTAAAAGCCTAAATATTGCCAGACAGACAAAGCAACTTCCGGTTTTGGAAGAGAGCGACTTCAGTGAGAAAAGACGCACGCACACACACAGGATACAATCTTGTAGACCTATTCATTACTGATTGTTTAACCTTAAAGGCATAATGATCAAGTGCAAAAAAGAACAGCTGAACTTTGGAAAAAGTGATCACTGCGGTTGTGGCGATGGTTGCTTTCTCTGCAGTTGGCTTGTCTGATGCAGCATTGCTAAGTCACTTTTGCTTAAAAAAAAAAGATTATTTATCATTAAACATTGTGAGATCATGGTCGCATGATTTTTAAAATAAGAGTATGCATTGCGTATTTATGGTTGTTGATCTTATCTACCTGCGACCCACCCATAGTTAAACATCAAGTAGCCTACTTTTTGATTGCCTGACCAGCGGATTAAAGCAGGACTCGTCAATATGAAAGAATCACACATAACAGGGTTTTATGCGTCCCAAATATGCAATGCCAAGAGAGTGACTGCATAAAGTAACGTACACTGCACACACTGTGTAATGTGTGAAGTCGTGGATGCATGTCAGCGCAGGGATAACTCATCCTTTAAAATGTCCATGCTTAATCGTTAATAGATAAGGTCTGGATTCGGAGGTTATCAACAAAATGTGTATTTTTTTGGCTTGGAACAGCCTTCTGTTAAAGTGTCACCTTCTGGACACTTTTTTTCGGTGTCTAACTAGTCTCGCAGTTTTTGTCACAGAGCCTTCAAATTATTCATCCCTTCCTACATCTCAGTATGAGATAACATAAAATATAAACAGACACACCAAAAACAATACAAAGTACAAACCCATCGAAATATAAATAGCATGGTAAAGCATAGTCATAGGAAAGCCTGCCTTAAAAGATGGGTCTTAAGACGAGATATAAAAGTGTGAAGGCTATCACTGCTCCTTAGGTTCAGGGGAAGTGAATTTCATAGCCCAGGAGCCGTGGAGCTAAAAGATTTGGCTCTCATTGTGCTTAATTGAGTGCGAGGTGGCACCAGGGAGAAAGAGTTGGCTGATCTAAGAGTGTGAGAAGGGGTATAAATATGGAGAAGTTCAGTGAGATATTGAAGAGCAACATTATGAAGTGCCTTAAAAGTCAGAAGTAATATTTTAAAGTCAATACGATACTTTACCGGAAGCCAGTGAAGCTGATAGAGAAGTGGTGTGACATGCTCATAAGATGTCCTAGAAATGACACAAACTGCATGGCTCTGAACAAGTTGGAGTTTATGAAGAAGTTTAGAAGGTAGCCCAGTGAGAAGTTTTACAGTGAAAAGCATTACAGTAGTCAAGACGTGAAGTAACTAATGCATGGATGAGAGTTCCTGTATTATTGGATGTGAGAGAAGAACGGGGACGAGCAATATTACACAGGTGGAAATATGCAGTACACGTAATATTATAGACATGGCTTGTCTATGAGAGTGTGCTATCCAGGATGACACCCAAACTCTTGACCTGTAGAGAGGGACAAATTGTGCTATTATCAATATTTATTGTAAAATTATCAGATTTATCCAAGACACTTTTAGTCCCACTGAGTAGTGCTTCAGTTTTGTCACTATTTTATTTTAGAAAGTTAGATGAAAGCTAGATATTTTTTTTTCAGCTAAACATCTAGTCAAAACTGAGGAAGGAAAAGAACTAGAAGGTATGGTGGACAAGTAGAGTTAAGTGTCATCAGCAGCAGGGAAATTGCGTGTTGTAATTTCTTAAAATATGACCAAAAGGGAGTAAAGGGGCACCAGTAGTAACAATCTGCGATCTTCACTTAAAGTCCTTAATTTGAACAAACTGAGTACGTTCTGAAAGATAGGACTTAAATCATAAGAAAGATGCCTACAGAGGCAAGCCTATTCTAAAGTACCTTATGCAAAACCGTGTCAAAAGCTGCACTCAGGTCCAGAAGAATAACGCCTGTTTCACACTGCAAGCGAAAGCAGCTCGTGCGCATGGAGAGCAGAAGCAGCATGCAGGCGTTTGCCTTTCACACCAGCTGCGTCTGCAGTGCGCAGCTCTTCGGCAGCTGCTGCGCAGATTAATCTATCTCTCTATATATATATATGTATATAAATACATTTTTTTTACTTTTCATCTGCACCAAGGCCCGCGGCAACTTCCTCCTATGCTGTTTCCTTAACCTGCAAGTCTTTATTTTACAAATTATATAGATCCTACTGTACAGCATGCTTCTCACACTCTATGAGGAGTGTCATTCATGTCTGGTGCACTCAGAAGACAATCGCCTGTGATATCATGTCATTTTGTTTTTGATTGTCAGGATGTTGTGGGCCTATATTATAATAATATTTATACAATATAGTTATAATGATATTTATACATGATCAAACTAGTGTTACTTTCTCTGCTTCAGTGATGTCCAGAGGCAGAGTAAAGGCTTGGTAATTCATGCTTGTGCAAAGGATGAGAAAGACACAAGTAATCAATGCATGCCCTTCTTTTACTTATTTTCATGTTGTCAGGTTCACAGTGCAAACAGCTACCGGGTGGAATAACTTAAGTGAACATAAAACAAAGCCGAATAAAACTTTCTTCCTCTGCTTGAACTGCACAGCACACAGCGAGCTCACCTAATATACCTACGCAGGCCAGGCAGCAATGTTATGATGAAAGCACAGAGTTGATGGAGTTTCCGAGAAGTGAGAGCAGAGTTGGACAAGTTCCTCAGCCGAATACTGAAGTAGCAGCTCCGCAGGGAACAAGGAAAATCCAGAATGATAAGATCCAAACAAACAGGTCAGGGAGGTTCATTGTTGTTTAATTTCTTGTCTTTCGCGTGATGAGTTGTGTGACAGCATACACAAGCTGGCTGCCCAGGACTGTCACTAGTCACGATGAGTGCCTCAAAGCAGACCGGTACAGTGGAAAATGAAGTGGTTCAGCAAAAAGCGCTAGGCATTTCTCAGTATAAACAATATGTGTACTGTCAACTATTTACTAGACACTATGTAATAGAAGTAAAAGTTCTTTAAAAAAAGGTTCTTTAAGAATAATATTCTGTGCAGGTAGCGGCAGCTAACAGCGCCAGCATTAGCTGTGACAAAATATATCTCCGTAATATGCTTTCCAAAATAAAATTGTACCTGAATGTATGAAATGCTAAAATGGCGGATATTTCCGTTTGAAAAATTAACCGTCACTTTCAAGGCTCTTCGCCATACACCAATAGGAATGCAAGCATAAAGCAATGCATATTCGCCATCAGGGGGCAGTTTTATGATTACTTGTTTTTAATGATTAAAGCATAACAGCATGGTATTAAACAGTCTGAAGAAAACTGGTTAGTTTATTTATTTCACACAAAAAAATGGTCAGATTTTATTTGTTAAATGTTTTGTGTTAGGAAACATGCGTTTCGTGTTTTCAATGTACAAAATGTTTGACTGTTAAATAAAATTTAAAAAAAAATTTAAATAGAACATTTTATCAAAAAGGTTTAATAGAACTATAAGGAACCCTTTTTAACCGAGTAGGGTTGGGGGGTAGAGCTATAGAAAATACAGTTTGTGCAGTATAAAAGCAAAAGCAATAGAAATCTATGAAAAGTCCCTGTAATTCACAAAAACACTGTCTGTGTGTGTGTGCATGCGTGCTGATATATTGGTGTTATGTAAAAAAAAAAAAAATTCCAAAAATATTTTTAGTGTTGTTACACATATTGACATGTTTTTCATGTGAATTTACACTGGATATGTACATTGACAGTATTTTCCTGTTACAACAATGTTTAACTATTTTAGAATAATGTGTAAAAACCATGAAATAAAACATTTCTGTAAAAATACCTTTTTGTACAGTGTAATGTTGGTTAATGTATTATCTAACATGAACTAATTATAAACAATACTTAAACAACTTTTATTTATCATAGATCAACATTTACAAATGCCTTATTAAATTCCAAATTCATGCTTTTTAACATTACTTTATGCACAGTGAGTTTACTTGAACTAACAATACTGTAATAAATGTACTGTTCATGTTAGTAAATGCACTAACTAATGTTAACTAATACAACCTTATTGTAAAGTGTTACAGATTTTTGCACTGTATTTATTGTCAATATGATTTATAGTATGGCCGTTTAATAAGACATTTTAAACTGTTTTCAGCACCAAATGTTTCAATAAGAAGCTTATTTTGTATTACCAAGGTAATGAAAAATAGGCTTATATTTATTTAAGTATTTCCAAGAAAGTTTTTACACAGAAGGCAAAAAAATCTAGACCAGCTAAAAATGATGTTAATATTATGATATATTAAGATTGTTAAACTTTTTGCTCATGTTTATCTACCTTTCTTAATGAGCTAGCTTGCTAACTTTACCCTAATGTTTTTTTTTCTCATTTTTATTTTTTTTTCATTTCTCATTTTCCTTAATCTTGCAGCTTTTTCTTCCTTTTTTTTCTTTTTCTTTATTTTGTTTTGTCCACACCAAAAAGATATATCCTTTTTGCGATTGAGTGTTTTGCTAATATCAGTGTTTGTTATATATTGTGCATGCATCCTACAGCGGCCTGTTAACAAAATATAAAATTATAATATAATATTTTGATTGTATAATGCATTTTATCTAATCAACATTATCTATGGACATAGTATATCCATAACCAAAAAACAAAAACAAAAGTCAGTTGTTTCATACACTCTTGGGGGCCCCTGGAGGCCACGGAGCTTGCTAATGCATTGCGATGGTTCTGTTTGGATTACTTACTTTTGCTTCACAGAGCTGATGATCATGCAGTGTTACTCTATCCAAACAATTATTTTGGGACTGTGCTGCTTTAATTGTGTTAAATAGTTAATAGTTAATGTATTTACTAACATGAACTAATTATAAGCAATACTTGTACAGCATTTATTAATCATTTACTAATGCATTATTAACAATACATTTTTGATATGATGATATCAAACAATACATTTTTGATGTTAGTTAATGCACTGTGAGTTAACATGAATTAACTACAAACGGTTGCATTTTTTTTTTACTAACATTAACTAACATAAACAAATACAGTAAAAAATGTATTATCCATTGTTTGTTCATGCTAGTAAATGCATTAACTAACATTAACTAAGACAAACCTTATTGTAAAGTGT